>BPLR01004264.1:0-102108 GCA_021605095.1 Caerostris extrusa | reverse complement strand
AGACGCGTGTACAAATTTGACAGCTATTATTTGAACTGAGTATGTGACTTATAGCATTTTTAGTAGAAGCAACTTTTTGTTAGTTTGAAAAAAGATTGGTAAAAAGAAGATTTTAGTATTGTTAATAAAGCATTGCTTTTTAACAAAAAAAAAAAAAAAAAAAAAAAATATTGAGCCAGGGCAGCCCATAAACATTATTCCGGACTTGCACTCCAGGAAAATCAACCGTAGAAGTGGTTTGCTAAATTTAAACGAGGCGAAATGAGAACAAGGACGATGCACGCAGTGGATGCCCCAAAGAGGCTGTTACAAACGAAAATATAAAAAAAGACCACAAAAAATAATTTCATAACTTGGCAAAAGTGAGGTTGATTGAGACAACTGAGACCCTAAAGATATCAAGGAACGTGTTGGACATATCGTGAATGAATATTTGGATATACGAAATCTGTTCAAAGTCCGTGCCGCACGAGCTCACAATCGACCAAAAGCAACAACAGGTGTTGAGTTCTAAGCAGTGTTTGGAGCTGTTCAATCGTAATAAACCCGAGTTTTAAAAATCGATATGTGACAATGGATGAAACATGGCTCATTTCACACGAGGTCAATCGGTGGTCAGTCAGTGGACACCGCGTGATGAACACTAAAAATGCTATAACTCGCATACTAATAGTCTGACAACAGATGTCAAAAATTACCGTGTCTTTGTGGAAGTTAGGGCTAACTAAATCATATGGATTTAATACTAAGTAGCGCCATTATCTATTTGTGTCAACCTATGAACTTTTCAGCCCACCCTGTTATATATATATATATTGAAAAAAAAAGTTAGCACAAGTGCATTGTGTCGGAGGGGATTACTTTGAAGGCGTGGAAATATATTTGGAAGAAATAAATAAAGGAGTTTTTTGAAAAAAAAAATTGGTCTTCTTTTCTGGGCACAGAAGGTGCGTGGTTGACATCAATATTGGATCAAAATATTTTATATATATATATGAAAAATATAATAAAATATTTTTTAAATTCCAATGTTGGAATCAGAGTCACGTACTGGCCAAGCTAAGATAAGACCTTTCAAAGCTTTTGTTGTCCCTCCAGATGACTCCACGCCTTCCAGTGCTGTACTGCTTTTCAATTCTCAATGCATGCTAAAAAGTCATCGAAAGGGATGGCCTTCAAAGCGTGCGGCTATTCCGCGTTGAGATCTGTTCAATCGATTCAAAACGATGCCTCCGAAGTTGTCCTTTGGGTATAAGGAATAGTCAGAAGTCGCACGGTGCTAAATCAGGTGAATACGGTGGTTGTGGAATGATATGGGTTTCATTTTCGGCGAAAACGTCACGAAAAATCAGTGTGTGAATGAGTTAGGCGCATTCAGTGTTTTCGGTACCAATCGAGTTTTGACGCGTTTGAAGCCCACAATAGGAACCGATCCTTTTGAAATTCTAACATCATCAGCAAAGTCTCTAATTGTAAATTGACGATTTGCAAACACCAAATCTTTAATTTTTGAACGTGAAAGCTTCGTCGGTTGAAAAGGAGGTTGATGGACGGCCAGAGGGCTCTTCATCTTCAACGCGTTCTCTGCCTTCTTTGAACTGTTTATACCACTTCTATACATTTCTTTCTAATATATGGGAATGCTCACTGAATCCCACTTCTGCAACGTTCTATACGTTTCCACAAACAAAATTTAATGCAAGTTCTTTGCTCAATGTTTCGACATTTCAAAAATCGCCGGAATCGGTTTTATCTCACAAAACCAAGCATAACTCAAACACTAATGAATATTTTGACATCAAATTTCCACACAGATGTCAAGGATAGTGCCAACAACATAAAAAGAAGAAAAAAAATTGAAATTCCCTAAGCACCGGGAATTTTTAATTTAAAAATTGGTCTTGCACGAAAGTGGTAAAAATAAATTAAAGTTTAAAAAACTAAAAAAACATGCTTTTAGAGTTAATCAAACTAAAAGTAAAATATAATTAGTTAACGTAAGAATAAAATTACTGACGAGAAAATTAATATGTATGCTGTTTTAAAAGTGTGGGGTGCTCGATATCAATCTTAGTTTTCACTAGTTTCATTCAGAAATGCAAAGTTGGTTTTTAAAAAAATGTCATACAAGCACCCACGCTTTTAGAACAGTGACATTCATTTTCTAGATCGTCAGTATGGCTTATGTGCTGGTATTTTGAAGTTTGATGCTCTCATGCATTTTTTAAACATAATTTAGTTTTGATTAACTCTAAAAGCATGTTTTAAACTATAATATTTAAATGAGGTCGGTAGGGAGGACTGGAACTATAGTTCTTACGATAATTTAATTGTGAGTAAAACAAAGGCTAAATGCGAATATGTCGGAGCCAGCCAGGATTCGGAGCAGGAGTCTCTGATCCATAGTCAGGCGCATTATCCGTTGTGCCACTGTCCCACGTATGTCTTAGGTACTTTCATTCTACTTGGTTAAATTGCTCTTCATAAGTTAAAATAAATCACTCTCATCTGGCGATTCTAATCATGATGAGATAATAAACTTATCAAAATATTTTTATTGTCGTCGGTTACTGATAAGTTTACAACGTTTAGATTAAAATGAGATGCCCTTAAAGTAGGGCAAAATCGAGCCCAAGAGTCAGTTACAAAACAAACATACAGGTGAAACTGTATAAAAGAAAGTGTTAAAAAAAGTCAACTTTTCTTTCTGAAAGATGCCCTGTAAATGTTTGCTTGTACAACTTACATAGTGTATATGAGGAGAAACAGATCTCAGGTAAAAATGATATCTGGTGATCAGATAACTTTTCAAAGGCCGTGTGTTTTAATCACTAATCATGATGAGATAATAAACTTATCAAAATATTTTTATTTGCCGTCGGTCAGATAAGTCTACAACGTTTTAAATTAAATCTGATCGCTTAAAAGTAGGGCCAAAAATTGAGGTCCCAAAGAGTCAGTTACAAACAAACATACAGGTAAAACTAATAAAAAGCTTATTAATATATAATTGGTGTATTAAAAAAAGACTTGAACAAATTTATTTATTTTTAAACTTGTATATTTACATTTGCTGTATATATTTTAGTTTATACATATAAACTATTATGTATTTAACTTTAGGTATTTACAACTGTTTGTGGCTTCTATACACTTCTACCCAAAAAGCAGCTGGTAGTAATGGTAAGAAACTATTTTTCTTATGCTTTTCCAAATAGAGTTCTTGCTTATATTTAAAGCTTATAAAGATCTATTTAGTATATTTTTTAATAATATCAGTAGAACTTCAATTAACAGATTAATAAGTGATATACTCAATTTTGATAATCGATAGATATTATTCTATAGCATTGATTCTTTATATTGTTTAATAACTTTACAAAGAAGTGAATATGTTTATATTTGTAAAGCAATGTTTATATTTTTACTGTATTTAAATATTATTCATCTGCATGTCGAAAAATTGTTTCATCATATTGACTCAGCTTTATTGCTCCTAAAATATCACATCTAATGTAGAGAGCGTATCTGTGGGTGATCCCTGGCTGATTACTCCATCCGTACCTAAGTGCTGTGCCAAAAATATACGCCATTTGGAATTCGGAGACCTGAAGGGTCCTCTAAGGAGCAGTATCCATTCACTTATGTTCTACTCTTCATTTCATTTCGAGAAGCATCGAGGAATTTCCACTGTTTTATATGCCTCAGCTGACATTTCATCTTTTTTTCTTCCTCTTGCTTTTCATCCCCTCCTTTTTTTTTTATAGGTCCTTGGTTGAAACCTTTTAAATTGTTGCAAGCTGCTATGGAGAATTGATATATATATATATATATATATTCCATGAGTTGATCTCATTGAAATCCATGCTTATACACCATGTATATGAAGTTTTATATCAATCTGTTTTGGATGAGCCATAATGTCTTTTATCTTTTATCAAAAATTTCATATGTTTGTCTCCTTTTATGATGATGCACTTGCATTTTAATAATTTGTTTTGGACCATTGGTTGCCTTATCAAAATCATTAAAATTGACAGTAAGAATAGTGTTTGGAAATATCCATTTCTTTTTCATGAAGGTTTTTCTAAGTGGATAGATGCATGGTCAATGATTAACAATCCTTAGTTACTTCTTTATATAAAGTCATTTTTTATATGCAAAATTCTGTGTATCATTGGATAAATAGCGTAGTAGTCATCTCAGTCTTTGATTATTAAAAGATAAGGAGGTTTTTTATGATATTTAACGGGACGAAATTTATATCAGTGGATACAGAAGACTCAACTGAATATACAGAACAAAAACAATAAAAACAAGTAGCAAAAGAAAAAAAAAAAAAAAAATTTTATGGCCTATTAGGTTCCTGTGAGATCTCCACAATATCACTACCACAAAGATGGGGTGAGGAAGCTCAGAACTAGTATTGAAGGTAGAGCACCTGATCCATGGATTCCCAGTTTTATTATGCCTGTAAGGAAATCTTCAGTACATTTATCGGTTATGTAAATAACCAGCAAAGCAATGCGGTGACCAGTTTGAGATGAAAGAGGAAACTCGCTTCCTTCATCCAGTAAGAAAGATTTGAAAATATTGTTCCACCAAGACTCTTTGGAATTTCCTCTCCAATGCTCACTATCTGGGTTGTTCTTAGGGATTGATTTTAGAATAGGATGTCTTACATTGTTTAAAGGGACCCTATCATCTAGAGTTTAGTGATCGTTTGGGCCATTTTTTTTTTTTTGCTGAGCAGGTTAGCTTTATCATTACCACTATGCCCGCAGAACGGTATCTACTGCAGGCCAGAATAGTCTCTTATTTGCCAAGACAGACTCATAATAGATTATTAGTTCTTAAACTAGTTTCAGAATAAGGAGCGCGAAGAATCAATCACCTTTAAAGGCGACTGTAATTCGGATAAAATGACGACATTAAAAAAATTATTTACATATGACACCCGCAGCTGAAGGACAATAGGAATGGCCTGAATCTTCTCATTGGAACAGTTTTAAAGCAATCTCCACCGCTGTAATAGAAAGCAAACGAGTCACAGTAGATCCCCGCTATATAAGGTGTTAATAGTCTCATGCCAGAGATCTCAAAACCAAGTCATTTGTGGAGCTTTTAGGAACAGGCTGGGGCAGTTTCAGTGCTCACACAAAAAACCTTTTTTTCCATTGGATCAGTAGTTGTGAAAGTTATTCAGGTCTAAAATTAGGTCATGCCATTCCTTCAACTCAAGAACTCTGCAAAAAACCGGGTGAGTCTTTTTAGATTCGTCGCCCAGTCTGGAAGTCACAGTTCCACAAAGAAAAATATCCAGGAACTCTTAAAAGAAAAATTTTCCCATAGTAGAAGAGCTTTTTCTTCAAGTGATTGATCTAATAGGCCTGTTCCCCATACAGAACAACACTAGCATCTATAGGGGTAATTTTGACCCACCAGTAATCAAGTGCCTGATTTTACAAAAAAATTTCAAGTAGATCCAGTTATTTAACACGGAGGCCACCAAAGCTCACAGCTAGGTTATGATTGGCAAAACAAAAGTTTTTGTAAGTTGTGTTTAAAGTAGATGTGGAAACAACTCATTTTGGAATCAGCCAGGAGCTTCATGGTTGTAATTTGACTAGTGACTTTACTATCTTTCAACATGCGATATATATAGGCCAGTGTTTGACCGAAAGGTCCACACCTAAGTATGAGACTCCCTTGTACCACAAATAGGAGAATGACTTGCTGTAAATATCTTAAGTTGGAGGGGGACTATGGGTAAGGGAGAAGCTCACTGATATATTATTTTATTAAAGTTTACAACCATGTTATTTGTATTTACTGTTTCTCCAAGAGTAGAGTTACTTAAGAGAGAGCTACTTCAAGAGTAGGGGATTAATTTGTTTTCAGTTAAAGATTTTCCATTTTTCTTGGGAACTTACGCCCAGGGGACAAGATAATCTGCATAAAAAGAGGCACATAACACCCATAGTCTAGTCTAGTAACCAAGTCGTCAATATAGATATTTAAGAAAAAAAAAAGAGCGGCTTGTGACAGCTCCTTTCTGGAAGACCAGTTTGAAGTGTTTTTTATGTCTTGAGAAACAATTGCACATCTAACTCGGCACAAATGCTGATCCTAGGGAAGCTTCTAAACCAATTCAATATGTTAGCAGTGACTCCCATTCTTAAGAGCTTCAAGATAAGATTTTTCTCTCCACACAGCATCATAGGCTAATTTTAGATCTACAAACATAGCAGTCAGAATATTCTTTTGTCCAAAAGCACTTTCATGGTTTGACTGAGAAGAGAAACATGAAAATTAGTGGATGTAGACTGTCTGAAACCGGCCTGCTCCTCCTTTAAAAACCCATAAGTTTCAGATACCAGTTTAATTTTCAGTAAGTAATCCTTTTCCATGGCTTTCCCCATTATATTTGTCATTGAGATTGGTCTGTATTACACAGATCACCAGGGGTTTTATCTTTTTTGTGAATTGAAATAATAACAGATTTACGCTACTGAGAAGGAACTTTTATGTTTTTCCCCATGTGATATTAAAAACTTCACCTGTATTTTTTCTAGTATGAGGTCCCAGATGTTTAAGGAACTCAGAATGAATATTATCAGCACCCAGTGATTTGCCAGTTTTAAGATAGTCCAAAGCTTCATTAAGTTTATCATCTGAAATTGAGAATTAAAAATATTTCTCTCTTTTGGGATCAAATATTATCCAACAACTCGCAGTCTTCCACTTAACAGCACTCAACATTTTCCATGCATAAGTTCCTTATAATGCAACTCTGAATATTGCTGCACGAAAGTGCCAGCAATTCCAGAATCTGTTGTTATAGTCTTGCCATGAACTAAAAAGGGTTGCTCTTTCATAGGCTAAATCTAAAAAATCTTTCTCTTTTTTATCTTGGATTTTTTATTATTAATATTTTCTAGAAATTTATAAGTTCCTTTACTGTCTTTTTGACAATTGATGATACTGATGATGACGCCAGTTATTGAAAGATGTTTGAGCATTTTGTCAACATAATTTCCCTTTAAACAGAGCTGCTTGTTTTTCCAATTCTTTTGACATCTGACGGCGTTCTTACAAGTTCAGCAATCCTCCTGAATCTTTCTCGTTTAGCCTTTAATTGTCTTAGCTCCTCAGACCAGAAACACTTGTAACCCTTCACTTTTCTCTAGGTATAGACTTCTTAGAACAACTTAAAATGATCTTAATTAGAGATATGTTAATGGCATCAGTGTGCCCAAAAATAGAAAGATTTGCTCCCATCTCATTTTCCAATAACTCAGTGTACCTCCAGTCGGCCTTTTTGAAATTCCAAGATATCTTGGAAGTAGTTTTTTATATCTAGGAGTGATAGAAGAAAAGAAATATTCATAGTAATCTGTCAGTGACTAGATCCTGGATCATCTATTACTGTACTTCTAATGTCCAGAAGTGACTAGTAGAAGGTTTGGTTTTCCGTGCTATTATAGTGTAAATATGTGAGGGGTCCCTTAATTATAAACCAACTTGAAAGAAGTTAAGAAAATCTTCTACTGCTTTACCAGCAGGATTGCTTTCATGATAACCCCACAGGAAGAAATGAACATTAAAATCACCAATAAAAATAGTTTTTGTAGAAGAGTCAATAAAAGAGAAATTTTAGTTTGTTTGGAGGGCTGTAAATAGCATTAATTCTAAAGTGTCTTGCATTATACCAAACATTCAAATGAACTACCTTAGTTCTGTCATCTCCATTACCCATTTCTTTAACTATTTTGAAGTCATTAGTTATATCTCCCTTTATACTAACTAAGATACCACTTGTTATCCCTGAAACGGGGTGGCAAATGAAGAATATAACCCTTAAAAGGGAAAATTTTAAGTTTTTCAGGAGTGATGTTGGCCTCAATTATAGCAAAGACATCAATGCCATAAGTACTCAGAGTCTTCTGCAGCTCTGTCCTCTTGTAAGACTCAAAAAGATTTTCGAAAAATCGTAGGAAGTCTGGATCGCATGCCAAAAAATTGTAAATCACTTTGCCACCTGTGATGTTGCCCAGAGTGCCCCACGGTGAATCTGTGTTGCATTCGTTTTTCGATATTTTTAGGTCCTAGTTTTTTGATTTGCCAATTAGCAGGAAAGGGTATTTTATGGTGTTATGTAGAATTACCATAATTTAGCAGATATATATAGTTTTTTACTAAACTTATGACCTGGAATGCTAGATTACCTTTTAGAAGTTAAAAAGTTGTTCTAGGGAAAATCATCTAAATAAGGATGGTTTCATGCGCATTATATAAAAATTTAGCATCAAAAGATTTTATCACAATTTTAAATTCTTCAATAAAATTTTCTGCTACCTTTGGATATCCTGATAGCTTCTCTATACTCTATCTAATTTGTGGATGCCTTGTGTTAAAATTCTGTTGCCATTACTCACCATAACAGCAGACAGACTATTTATGATTTTCTTGGTAAAAAGTATATCTTTTTGCAAATGATTGGCCATAAAAGGTTGCCCAGCACTTGATATTGTAACCGCTTGAATGCAGTATCTTTCATTCCTTTATTTTCTGCCATTTTTATATTTTTTTTTTCCAATAAATTCTCATCTTCACTCTCAAGGACAGACAAAGTTTAAAAAAAATTATAGACTTTTTTTTTTAATGTTCAAAATTGTTCATGTTTTCCTGCTGTACATCTCAGTTAACTACTTACTATGTAATTCTTTGTTTAAATGCAGAATAATTTTCATTTGTCTATGAATAATAAAACAACTTTCCTTTTAAGAAGCCATATGGCATAGTAAATGAAAGAAGAAGGAATGTAATAGCAACAAATCAGCACAAGGCTTAAATCAAAACTGATCATGATACTTGATAATTTGACGAGACTGGGATTAGTGACTTAAGGTCTGCATATGAGCAATCACTGCACTTGGTTCTCATTAGAAATTCATGAACATGGAGGGGCCAACAATGGTGTTTCTTAATATTCATTATCAATGGGATAATTTTGTTTGATATTTTTCCACCCTCAAAGCAGTACAGATAATTAGAGTTCTACTATATCTATTTAATAATTCACTGTACCATAAACGTTTTTAGCTGCTTTCAGCTCATTGATAGCAGTTAAAAGCAGTTAATTGATTTGAGAGTTGAGATGTTGAATGAATGAGAGAAAATGAAAAGCGAATGAATTGAGTGCAAAAAAGAAATTTGAACTATGAATGCCTTAATTATAAAATATTTACCTGTAAAGAAAAAAAGTATCCAGTAAATTTTTAGTAAGAATAATCTGTGCAAAAATACATTATAGTATAAAATACATATATTTTTTATCTTTCTTTGAAATAACTTAATTTTTTTTTTTAATTTTAGAAATATTTGAATTATTAGCATTAAAAGGGATTGCTTTTGAGAAATTCTTCATACAATTTGTGTAGAGGTAATATTTTTTATTTTTATAGTCACTTTTTGCCTAAAATTTTATTTGATATAAAATTTTTATAGTATTTTATGCTCTTGTATGTTCATATCTTTTTTATATAACTTTTAGTTTGAAGATCAAGTCCTAAATAATGTAGATCAAGTTGATTTTGTAAAATGTCTTTTTTCGTATCTACAATATGATCAAACCTGTTTCCTGCTTTGCCAAGTTCTTGAAAGTTTGATTTTATCCAAGAAAAATATTTATGATTTATCAAAAATTGGTAAGCTATTTTGAATCATAACAGTATAATATATATATATATATATATGTATGAATATATAATTTATTATTAAATCATTGCTTTTCACAAGTAATTAATAATTATCTCGAACCTTTTAAAATCTTGGAAGATATTTTTAAAAGGAATAAAAACTTTAGAATAACTTATTGAATGCCAATTACCTTGAATTATATATATAAGAAATTCTACACTGTAAATTTACCCATTTATATAAAAGTTTTTACTTGAAAGTGTGTATAAATGACAAAACATTAGATTATGATTACCTATTATTAATACATAGGTCCTCTTTTTAGTTTGTTTTTTATTAAATGGTATGTCATTGATTCACCATTGTTATTAAATGGTATGTCATTGATTCACCAAGTTGCCATATTTATCTGTAGTTTCTAGAATCATAAGTCAAGCAACTGGTTCATAAAGTGGATGATCAAGATGGAGGTGTCAGGTCCAATTGGGGTCATTTAATAAAACTAAGGTGCTAGTAAAAGTACAAAAAGAAGGTACAGAAGATAAAAAAATTTTAAAAAAAAAAACTATTCAGCAATGATTAAAAAATGACTACAAATAATTTGTGCAGTAAAAGCAGATACCTGTAGTCTATCCTGGATTTTGAGCTGTTATATAAAAGTTTAATTGCATTTCCTTCATGTTTAGTGCAATTACAAATTTGTTGATAAAAACAACTGAAAAAGGATCCCAATTCTCTGAAACCTCCTGATCTTCTGAAAAAAAGTCTTTGTGACAAAACTTGGATTTTTCAGTAGAATCAAAAAAAAAAAAAAAAAAAAAAAGATAAAAGATTAAAAGATTGTCCATCATTCCAAGCCCCGCTTTCCCAAGATTGAAGAGAGAACTGATGATTTAAATTAATAGTGATTCAATGATGTTCTAGATTTCTCCAAAACCTGTATTAAAAAAAAAAAAAAACCACCTTGATTTCTCTAAAGTAAATTTTAAAATTGAGTAGTACTTTTATATAAGCCATTACTTTTGTGTGTCTTTAGTCAGATATTTTGCATATATATGTATTATGCATGTGTAATATATTAATTCCATAGATTTTTACTACAATGAATTGGGAATTAAGACTATTAACTGATCAGAGTGTATCTTTGAGAAAAATTTAAATTCAAACTTACTTTTAAAATTTAATATCTAACAATAACTTAATATCAAACCATTTAAGCTATTAACTATCTTATTTTAAAAATGTGCTAACTGTTTTTGCAGAAGGTTTGCCTACAATATTAATGAATCTGGATGACATACAATTGGGTAGTTTTTGTAAAATACTTACAGTAACCCTGTCAGAACTTGATATGTATGAAAACAAGACATGTGAGTATTATGAAATTTTAATAAATTACTAATATAACTGTTGTATTGTAATTAGTTGAAAAAAATGAAATTTTTTAAAATGGCTTCTTTACCCCATTCATAATTCATAGATAAAAAATATTTTTTGGAATTTATATTTTTACAATGTTCAATTTTTCATTTTTTCCCCTTATAAAGTGTATGCTGAAACCCAACAGAAGAAGAATAAAAATATCTTTATACGTGATACAAATCAAGGTAAAAATTATATCTTTCTGGGGTTTTTTATTTATATAATTTAGTATCTATTTTATTGTGTTTTATTGAAATATTTCTCATTTTTAAATTTTAGTTAATTCAAAATTTGTGTTAAATTTTTAAGGTTTATATGTTACTTTATAACAATTAAAAAAAAAAAAAATTTTAATTAGTTGAATAAAAAAATGGATTTTTAAAAATAGTTATTTTAACTCATTTAGAAATTCTGAATGTAAATTCTATAGTAATTAAAAAAAAAAAAAAAACTTTTAAATTTATTAAATAATGCATTATTGAGTAACACTTTCGAAAACAAACTATTTAAATACAACTTAAATTCCTCAAAAGCCATGTGTAAATTATGCAGTAATTGTAAATATTTCTTTCTTTATGTGCATGTGTGTTATGCTTGCTACTTGTAAATATATGAATAATTAGCTAGATTATTAACTAGCTATTTATAACTATTAGCTAGATTAATAAATAATAAATTTTCTGTTCTTCAATAATCATTTCAAAAATAGTTATATTTAATTCAGGTATCTAAGATTGCTTCTGAATGTTTTCTTAATAACATCTCGGTGATTAAGCCATATGCTTATTACTTTTTGCTGTGTATTACTTCTAATATTTTTCTGTAAGAATCTACAGTAAAATAGCTTTCCATTTATATAATGAATTCTAACTTAATCATTGTAATACAAATTGATATTATTGTCTAATTCCATTATAATGAAATTGATTTTAAAGAGAATATATCTTTTGTGTTTACATTTGTTTATTTTGTTACAGATATTATATTAGGAATACCCAACTTGTTATCCAGACTTGTGAAAATTTCATGTGCTTTACCTTGTAAGTAGTATGTTTTTAATTTACAGAGCTAAAAGATAGTTTTAAAATTCAAATTGAAAACACAAAATAAACCTTATTAGTATGATGTAGAATTGAAAATGTATGCAGAACAATTAAAAACAAAAACATTATCTAAAATCGTAAAATTAAGTCAAATGTATGAACAAATTATGATGTTTAAGAAAGTCTTGTATGTCTATGCTAATTTGAATAAGGAAATTTTATTTATCATAAATTTTTTGACAAAATTACTAATTATAGTTTGTTGAAATGTAAGCAATTTATATTGAATGGATTTTCTGGAATTATTTATGGAGTAAATATGGGATAACTCAGTATTGCGTCCACTTTTGAATTAAAAATGTTTTTTTCTTAAATTGAGTGAAAGACAAAAAAATTTTTTTGCATGCATGCTCATTTATATTTTTATAATTTACAAATTTCTATAAAAATGTATCCTTTTTTATAATTTATTTTCATTGTACATTATAGATGTACCTTGGTCTGGTGCTGTAGCACACAGTACGTTGGAAAGTGGACAATGGCTTAGTTGGTTAGACATTCATCTTCGGCGAGAAATAGCTTCTGAATTAAGATCTGATACTTTTGTGGGAGGTTTGTTTTTAGATTAATTTTTATTTGAAAAGCATGAGTTTACTTACCATTAATACATAATCATCATATTATTGACCCTTTGAAAATTAATTAAAATTTTTCTAATTACTAATCAATGTAAATATTGAATATTTTTAAAAAATAATTATGTTGTGTCATATTTTTTGAAAATGCTGCAATTATTTTTTTACAAATTGAGCAAGTAACTAACTTAAATTGAAAAAGAAAATAGTCATCCTTTTTTGTGATTGTTTTCTTTTTCAATTTTACTTTGCTAAGTTTGCTCAAGCTATTTTGTCACTTTACAAATAGTTAAGTTAGATAAATATTAATTAGTTATGCAAAATAAGTAATTCATCATATTAAACTATTACTTATATCTATTTTTGTAACTGTTAATCATGGCCAATATGTTTATATTAAAAATATTTTGGAATTATAATAATTGATCATGAAATAAATTAAATGTAATTTTTTCCAAAAGGAATCCATCCAAATTTTTATAATATTTTTATAAGTATTATTAATAAAAATTTCTTTATTTGCTAATATGTAATATAATAAAATTTCACAATTGAAATGAACAGAGCAATAATACTATTACTTTTTATTAAATTCTTCCATATGCATAGTTTTTTTGCCCCTTTTGCTGCCAGTTTGGTTAGCAAGGGTCTCCTTTTTTTTCTTCTTTCTATTAGACCATTATCTATTATGATTTTCTTTTTTTTTAAAGAGGAATTATTTTCTTGCAATTTAAAAATGTCTAAAATGCTCAAGATATTAATTAGATATAACTTTTTTTTTTTTTTTATCATTATTAAATAACCGCAAAAGATTTTCATCTCACAATATATATATATATATTTTCATTTTTTAAGGTGTGACATCGTGGTCAGAGTATAACAATAATGGTCCGCCAAGGACATCCATTAAAACAACTTTAGAATTGGCATTTAGGGCTGATGCAATGTGTGTTCTTGGTTTGTTGTTAATTGGCAGGCATCGGAAAGAAGTGAGCATACAATTATATTTTTAATGAATTTTGCAATATATACACTTAATTATATTGTATTTGAATGTAATTTTTGTTTTATGCATGTAGTGCATTTAAAAACATTAAATTAAAAATATTTAGATATTCTTATAAATCTGCATAATTTATTTTCTATTTTATATATAGAATGTATTTCTTATTTCTTAAGTTTTTTAAAATTATTATTTAGATTCAAAAAGAATTGACTGATTTGAGGTTAATACCACAACTTTCAGATTTGTTTGATCATTTTGTGTGGAAGACAAATGCGTATGTTTTTTTTTTTTTTTTCTTCCCTCATTTCTTATATATAAATAATTATTTTGAAATGATGTTCATTGTAAAATACAATTATGCGTATTGAAGATAATGTTTCCAAATGTGTTACGATTTTATACACATAGTATTAATGCAAAAGTAAATGTTCTTTTAATTTGAATAATTTTAGACTTGAATTATTCTGATGTTAAAATGAATCTATGTTTAATTCTTTGGATAATTGTTGGTTAGTTACATTTTTAAGTAAATAAGAGTAAATATAGTGTGAAAACACAAGTATGATAAATTATTTAAATAAAATATTTCATTGTATTGCCTGAAAATTGTACAAAGATCTTTAACATGGTTGTAAATGTAAATTTATTTGATAGTAATGTATGATAATTTTTATTTTCAGAGTTAAAAAGAAAAACTATTATAATGTAATTTTTTTTTTTAAATTATCCTGCATCAGCCTTTTTTATAAAATGAATCATTTTCAAATCTATTAATCCATAGAAAATATACTGAATCTCTATATTTATATTTCTTCTTTTACGATTTTCCAATTTAAATTGGATCGTTATTTATAATACATCATACAATTATGTTCTAGAATGACATATTTTCACATTTCTTTAAATATTCTTGGTATCTTCTAATAAAGTATTTTTCTGGTTCTACTCTTTCAATTTGAGAATATTCTTTTTTATGATTAAAATTGACATCTTTGTCCAGTTTTGAATTTTATAAATAGTCATAAACATTGTAAAATAACAGACTAGAAATAGTCAAGTAAGCAAGAATTGCCTTGCTATTTTGACATTTAATTTGACCAAGTTTATATATTTTGCATGTTTTCAATCACTGATGATTAGCAGTGATTATACTTTCAAATTTTTTTAGACAAAAAATATAAAAATTGTTAAAAGCATAATAAATTATCACAAACTTTTTTGTTGCTTTATTTGAAAACCAGGTACTTTGACTAAAAGTCATAATCTTCTAGAAGAATAAATGAGCAATTTTAGTGCCACAATCTTTTATAAGAAATAAAAATCCAGCTAATGTTATTTTGTAGGAATTCCATGTAAGAGTTCAGCAAGAATTTTTTTCTTAATAATTATTCTGCAGCAACCAATTCGTACACCATAAAAAGCTTTTGAAGTGTCTTTGCAATTTTTTACAATTTGTTGAAACATTGTTGCATGCTTTTTTTTTTTCATTAAAACAATATTAAAATCATGAGGACAAACCTGAAAAAATTGGAGATTGGGATTACCCTAAATGACTCTTAATTATTGCGGCTAGTTTTTATAAGTGTATTAAATTTATTTTTAAAATTTTTTTAAAGATGAAATGTTTATTTTTATTTATTATTTCCTTCTTTTTTTCTTTTTAAAGTAGACGAGATTCTGTCAGGCTCCCTGGTCATAACACTTCCTGTGAATGCAGTCCTGTGAGTATTTTTTTATTTAGCAAATTAATTATTCTAAGGAGTACCTATAATTTAATAGGGACTCGATAACATATCACATGATGACTGAATCGATAATATATATAATACTCTTGAGATTGATAGGTACATTCAAAATTAAATGGAAGTTATAAACTTAAAGTTTTTATCTGTGCATATACCTTCAAAAATTTTCTGTATTATTTATTGCTGCTATAACTATTCATTCATGGGATACTAAATTTGAATCATTGGTACTGCACTTAAATTTATTATATTCAATTTTTTCTAAATGGGTCAATATTTATTCTTAGGCTTAGATAATTGTTTCATTTTCAGAAATAACAAATTTCTTTATAGCTAATTAAGCATTATGAATTAAAAAATGTTTTAATGTTCCTATATACAATATTAAAATACTTATAAGCAATTATATATGTAAAATTTTTTAGTATGTAAATTTTGAATTTTTTTTTCTTAATTGTATAGGAAGTTGCTCTGAAAATTCAAATCCTAAGGTTGATTCATAGCTATTGTGACCATTCTGAGTAAGTGTAGAAATTTATCTGATATTCTTATGTGCATAAAAATCTGAGGATTATAAATTTGCAGAAAAATGACATGTTCTGTTTAAGCTAGCATACCGAAAACTTAATACTATACTCAAGGACAAATCAGAAAAAAATTAATGCTTTTATCTCCAATGTGGTACACTCTGAAGGTGGTTAACTGACTCAATGGGAAACTTGAATTCTTAATATAGTGTTATATTAAGAATTCAAGTTTCCCAGTGATTAAGGAAACAACTTTCACCTTTTTGCAGATCTTCTGTCAAGAAGTTAATTGTGCTTGCTGACAGCCTTATCAAGGTGGATAAACTTCTGCTTGGCTGGCATTCGTAGTCTTGAATCATGAATCATAATCTTTTTTTTTTAAATTATCTATTGCTATTTTATTTTTTTGAACTATTAATAGCAATTCATCCATTTACTTTCATATTTTTGAATTCAACTTAAGCAGGAAATATAAATGGAAAAGAAATACCTTTAATTTCATGTAATTATTAAAAACAATAAATAAAAAAAAAAAAAAAAAACACACACACGCATTGTTTCAAATTTATGAAGAGAGAATAAAATATTTTGTTCTTTTATCAAAATAGAATTTTGAGGATATTTATTTATCTAGTAAATTTACAGAAATAAATTGTATCTCAATTGTCTTAAATTTGTTTTATTAGAAATATATTAATTTAGAAATGCAAACTAAATACATTTTTTTAAAATGAAATAAAACTTTGTTTAAATTGTGTTAGTGAATTACTAAAAAAAAATAAAGATTTTTATCATAAAACTCTTTTTATTTATAGGTATAAATATGCTATGCTATCATGGTGTGAATTAAGTGAAGTAACAAATATTGAAGGTTAGTCATCCATTATATTTAAAAACAAATGATAAGTGTCTTATTAATATTTTCTTCTCTCTTTTTTTTTTTTTAAATTATGTTGAGGACTGGGTCACATTGACTATTTTCCTATAAGCAGCCCAATACAAACTAGACTTGAAGGCATGCTGCGTTAGCTGCTCTGATAAACACTGTTACTCATTTAACACTATCCAGAAGGCACATGTAGCTTAAAATATGCTGTGGGCTTAAGTAATACTATCTCCACAATGCTCTACAGCAAAATGAGACTGGGACCTACAGTTTAAAGTGGATTCTGAACAATTGCAAACATCCATGGCACATCTGGGACTCAAACTCAAAACCTGGGGCACCAAGTGCCAGATCACTATTCACTCAATTAGGCGCCCCTCATTTGTAAATGTATCAATGATTATGTTTATAAATATATAAATTAATAAAATGTAATAAAAATTCAGGACTATTTTTCCCCCTTCCAGTCCTTATTTACTCGGTGCTCTGTAATTAAGCAGAGTGTTTGCTACTTGTAGAAAAGTCTGAAAAGACAAAATGTGGAGAAAAAAAAAAAAATCAGGAAAAAATTTAATATATATATTTCTTAACTGTCAGCATTTGCATTAAAAGCACAAATCTTGAGTTGGGCTGCATAGTGCATGACAGTAAATAATGAGGAAAACAATAGTAGCAATGCCTTATTAGTTTCGTAATAGCAGTGCAGTGTTGCTACTTTGTGCTGCATATTATTCATCTTGAGACTAATCCATTTATATGCACCTATTTCACAGAACACCAATTTGAGTGTGAATACGCTGCCCACTATAACAAAAAGCTAACTCCTTCCCATGCACCATTCCACATATAGTAGACAGATTTCAGTAGATTGCTGAAAGGTTCCTTGCTGTATGCTGTGCTGAATGTTTATAATATTGTTCATTTATAATAATTTTGATAAATAACCAGAATGCAAAGGGAGCTTTCCTAGATTTGTTAGTTTCCTATACAAAAAAAAAAAAAAAAAAATTCTGAAACAGATACTGAAATCATAAACAGTGACTCCTGTGGTTAATGCAAGATTTCAGTATGGTTTCAAAGTGGCAAATATCTTCATTTTTAAAGTGGAATTTCTAATGATTTGGTTGCTTCCAAGGGCATTTTGCTTATAAGAAAATTTTTATATTTCTATTAGTAATCAACATGCTAATTTAAAATCCAACTATTGATTTTAATGTGTTAATATTTTGAGAATGCTAGTCAAATGTAAATGTGCATTGCTGAAAATTAATAGATTTTAATCAATGATTTTTATGCATTACAACCCAAAAATGTAATTATTTAAAAAGTGCTTCTTTCAGAGCTTTTTGTAAATATTATTACTATTTCCAGTTGAATACATGTAACTAAAGAATTTAAATTTTTCATAATTATTAAATATGTTTGAAATAAAATCACTATTGTAAAGAATAGCTATTATAAAGAAACAATTTTCATTTAAATCATCCTTCCTTAAAACAAGTTTTTATCAACTTATATTGATAAAAACACTTATTTTAACAGTCTTATTGTTTTCAACAGAGTTGTCTGAAGCTGATTACCCGACCTGGTAAGAAAATTGTATTATTTTTCATAAATCAAGATGGAATTTTAATTCAGATATAATTTAAAAATCTATTTGATATTTTTAATAATAAATTTATATTTTGTTTGAAATATTGAGGGAACAAGATTTTTATGATTATCATATAATGCATATATCCTAATAATAATGAAATTCAAAATAAATTATTTGAAGATATTTTATTGTCCATTTATTAAAAGAATTTTCTATTTGTACAATTTTAGAAGAGTAATAAATTATCTATATATTAAAAGGAAGTGTTAATTACAAATTATATTAAATTTTTGAATATGAATAAATTTGTAGTTTAATAATTCTGTCCACAAAATACTTTTTTTTTTTTTTATAGATTTTTAATAATTAATAATACAATGGAATTTTCAATTCACAAAATATAATTTTTTTTAATATTTTGTTTGTTTTTATTAACTAATATTTAAATTGAGATAATTAGTTACATATAAATTCACAACTTATTGTATGTTTATTCAAATTAAATTGAATGTCGTGTTACTGAAAAATTAACTAGTTTTTTCTTGAAATAAATAACAGAAATTTCTGATGAACCATGTGTGGGTAACTAGGGGACTTCTTAACTAGGGATCCACGAATTCAGTTAAATTTGATTTTTGGTTAAATTTCAACTTTATTTTCACTGACTTTTAACAAAAATCTTGGTATATTGTCTGAATGTATGAATAAATTTTAATTTTATTTGTTACTAATAACAAAAGCAATAGATTTGTTGTCTATCACAGAACATTTATTTCAGCATCACATAGTGAAATTTGAACTATATGTATTTTATTATCTAATTTATCTAAAAACATATTTAAAAACAAACAAACTTTTAAATATAAATTAAAGTAATAACTTTAATTTTTATACATTTGAGAATATTTTGATAATAGTTCTTCAACCATTGTCTTAATGATAAAAGAGTCCAATAAATAAAAATCCTTTCCAATTTTTTAAAACAGTAATAAATTGAGTAATTTGTTATGATTAATGCAAAAACAATGAATTGTAATTGTTTTAAAAATAGACATTACTGATTTTCTTTTGCAATGCAATTTTCAGTTTAATTTCTAAAAATGATGGGAGTTTGATTTCAGCTTATTTATTTTAAAATGATTTATTATTATATTTTTTCATTATAGTACTCATTTTTATATATATTTTAAATTATATTCTTAAAATAATTCTTTTCTGCAAAAAATTTTCTGTTTGCTGCAACAATAACTTTAATAAATGTAATTTCATGGGTCACTAACTGCTATTGATTTTCCTAAAAGTTTATATATATGGCTAAACATGTCACTATGTGATTTCCTTCATTTCTCATTGTTGTTTTTATATTCCTTCTGCTCTTTTTATTTTATTGTAGCCTGCCATTGGAAATATATATATATATATAGTAGCTTTTAAAAAAGGAGCCTAATAAACTAATTTTTAATATTCACTATCAAATCTGCATTGTATAAATTTTTTGTGTCAGTTTTATTTAAAATTATTTTTTAATTTTTTTGTGTTTTTATTGTTAATAGCATTTAAGGAAAGCATTCAAAATACATTGGTATTAATTAAAATACTCTGAAATATCATTTTTAAGTTAAACACTCTTATTACTACAACACCACATTGTACCACTGTACCTAGAGTTGAAATGCTTTTATTACAAGTAGAGAATGATGCATTTAAAGTTGCCACACCTTGATTTTTGAAAAACACTTTCAAGGGTGATATCTAGAGATTCACTTTCTTCCTAGAAACTAAAGGAAGCATGTCGTAGCCTACACATTTGCCTTTCTCTTCTCAGCGTACACAAGAGTTTTTGATTCATCATCACTTTTTGGATTTTAAACTAAACAATCTTGGCTTGAATCACAAAGTTATATCAACCTGATGCTATAGCCTACATTTTTTACTGTTAAGAAAATTCTTTAATTAGTTTGGCATTTCTTATTGTAAATTATATAAATATGTATGCATATGTATTTATTTCATGTAGTATTTAATTTAGTTTGAAGAGACGAAACTAAAAACAAATTAAAGGGATGAACAATCATTATTGTTAATGAAAGTTAGTCAAAAAATACATTTGCAATTTTTAATAACAATGTCAAAAGTGCAATAACTGGCAACTGGCGTACCAATGGTCATAGACCTCTTAACCTCCTCATCGTAATTCATATATAAATTTACAATTTTAATTGGCTGCTTAAATGTTAGTATTAGATAAAAGATAAAGTTTCAAAAAATTTAAATAAATGTTACCCTAAAAATTAAAAAAAAAAAAATACTAAAAATAAATAAAAGTAAGGTACAAAATAAAATTTAAAATTAAAGTTAAAAGAATTTAAGTTTAAATTCTTTTACAATTAGGGGACCAGTTGTCGATGCCACAAAACTATTGTATAAGATATAATTATAGTGATAAGGGTATGCTGAACTGTGGGAGCCCGTAATGAGGAACTGAAAAGCAAATGATTAAAAAGTTCTCAAAAAAAAAAAAAAAAAAAATCAGTCGATCTCAGAACTAAAAGTTATTTTTATTTTTTCATTTTTTGATAAAAAATTTCCGAATCCTTTTTATTTTTACTAACAAAAAAAGGTTTAAAAAAGAAAACAAAATAAAACTTAGCATGTCACTAGTCGGTAAAAAATAATTAAGTTGCACATCGTAGCGAAAGGAGCTGAGTTCAAATTCTAACCCTCAACCTCGCGGTCTGAGATCCGTTTCTTTACCTCTGCGACAATTCGTCTTGTTAATGGAAGGTCACAAATTTTAAGCCAAAGGGGGCTCTTCAGATACACAATGAGATAATGCGTCTCAGTGAACGTTTAAATCCACTCTGTTATTAATTAAACTCCACTCCACTATTCGCTTGCGGCTTGCTCAGAATAACGGCCATGGTATCTCTTTACTTTTGGGAAACATTCATAGGAGACATCATAGGTCGTTCTAAGTGTTTGTTTTTTTTTTAATAACTTTTCACAAGGTGATAAGTTGGTAAGCGTCTAATTAACTCATTGCTAGTCTGAGGACATTTTTCAAGAAATTTCTTCGAAATTTTGATTATATAATTTGGAATAGGTTCGACGTCCATATTTCTGTGAATGAATTTTCGTCGAGCAAACCACGGAAAATTAGCAATCATAGCCAGGTGTTTATTTTGAAATACCTCCAGCCTCTTTATATTGGTGAGGGTGATGGAAGCCCAAATTGGACTACCATAAACGAGTCGTTGATATATAAGTTGAAGAGGGCGAAGAGCGGATATATAAGAACGAGGCCTGTGGAACTCCTCCTGCTATTGGTCTGAGTGAAAAGTAAGTCCTACTCCTATAAAATCTCTGGACTGGAGATAGGAGTTGAGAATTTTGATGATTTGAGTCGAAAATTTAAGTCGTATGCACTTAAATAATAATATAAATAAATAATAATAAGGCTTTGGCTACGTCCAAAAATAATATTCCTTAGATTTGCGTTCGTTAAAGCCACCATGAATCACCTCTGTCAACCTGAGTAACTAGTGACAGGTACTTAATTGCCTTCTGAAACCAAATTTTTCAGGAATAATTAAATTATTAGAGTGGCAATGCTGATTCAAGAGTTCAAATTATGTAGATTTGAATATTTTGCTCTACTACTAAGTGGCGAGATAGGACGATAATTTTGAGGATAAGTCAAATTATAATTCGATTTTGAAATGGGGCACACTACGTCAGTTTTCCAGCAAGCTGGAAATTGACAGGTCCTAAGTAGATAATTAAAAAGAAGGATAATATAAAGAATAAATTTAATAGGTGTGGACTTTACATACGGTTATTAATAAGATCCAGGCCAAGGGTTTTGTTGTTCTTAAAATTTCTAATAATATCACAGAAAATGAATGAATTCACCAAGCACATGCAGCAGTTGTAGCCATCAATTACTGCCATGTGATTAATAATAATTACCAATTGATTGTTCTTATTTAAATTTGTTATTGTCACAAAATATATGTATGTAATAAGTACTCAGAAATATTTTTTGTTAATATTTAATTATTTTACATTTGTTTTTTATTTAGGTTAAAACCAAGTGCAATATGTTCTGAAGTCGTGGACTCCTAACCAAAATACTTGATATCATAAAAAAAGAATCAGGCGTTTCAACTTTTAGGTAATTATTTTAATTTTATTAAATATTTTTGTTGATTTAGGAATTTTTTTGTAAAAAATATGTCATTAATGTAAATACACTGACGGAAAAAAAAACGCCAACGGCAAGAAAAAATTATTGTAGAGTAATGAAATTCGAACAATGCATTTGTCTAGTTAACATATTTAATTGGTTAAATTTTAAAGATCACAGGTTAATTTAAGATCAAGAAAATGCATTTAAATGTAAAATGCTGTTACGTTAATAACCGGTGTTAACCTTCGAAATTTTGAATACAAACATGCATGCATTGTGTCATACAGGTACCGAATGTCATTTTGTGATATGGAGTTCCATGCTTGTAGTACTTATTTTGTCAATACTGGGATGGTCAGTGCTGGCTGTGGATGATGCTGAGTTATCGTCCAATGATATCCCATATGTGCTCAATTGGAGACGGTGTCAGAGGCCAAGGTAACACATTGACACTCTGTAGATCACGTTGCGTTACAATAGCGGTATGAGGGCGATCGTTATCCTGTTGGAAAACTCCCTTGAGTGGTGTTCATGAATGGCAGCACTACAGGTTGAATTACCAGACTGGCCTACAAGTATGCAGTTGGTTTGTTTGGGATAACCCCGAGAGTGCTCCAGCTGCCATAGGAAATTGCTCCCCAGACCATGACTCCAGGTATAGGTCCAGTGTGTCTAGGCCGCAGACAGCCTGGTTGCAGGCATTCTCCTGGCCTCCTGACCAACACACGGCCATCACTTGTACCAAGGCAGAACCTGCTTTCATCCGATTCATAATGCTTTTAACAACAGATCTCCACTCCGTCCTCCAATGAGCTCTGTCTTGACACCACTGGTATCGCAAACGGCAATGGCTTGCAGTCGATGGAATGCACGCTACAGGGCACCTGCCTCGGAGCTGTCCTTGAAGTAACCAATTTCTAACAGTCCGTTGTGTCACTGTGGTACCAACTGCAGCTCAATTTCTGCCGCAGACGCAGTACGATGCGCCACAACTTAGAATTAGATTCAGAATACGGTCTTCCCTCTCAGTTGTGCCACGTGGCCGCCCTGAAACTGGTCTCCTTGAGGCAGTACCATCCCTTGACCACTGCTCCCAACAATCATGCACAGTGGATACATTCCGGCCAAGTCTTTCTGCAGTATCGCGGAAAGAAAATCCACGTTCTGGTAGTCCTATTATTCACATTCGTTCAAAATCGATGAGCTGTTGATAATGGCTTCTTCGTTTTCTTAAAGGCATTCTTGGCTAACTCAATACGTCAAATTTCAAAGCTCAATAACGCTCACGAATTTTACAGTATGCATTTAAACAAACCTGATTTGCATGTTCCGAGAAACGCTACACTTATGCGAAAAGCGCGAAAATTGAATCGATGTCATCTTTCAGATGTATAACCACGCCTACCAAATTTCGTTTATCTAACACAAGTCTTTCTTGGTGTTGGGATTTTTTTTTTTCCATCAGTGTATTTCTGAAATTTTAAAATTTTGTTTTCATTCATTGAACAATAAATTTTTAATTAAAATAATTTTCTTAATTTTAAATTTGTCACAACCAAAAAGATTGATAAAAATGTATTTATTGATTATAATTGGATTATTTATTCCAGAAAAATTATTTGTTTATTAACAATACAGTTTTAGTTTTCTTGAACAATTCATTCTGATAAATTTCATTGAAACAGTATGTTATCTATTAGTATATACTGTTAATATAAATAAATGCTCGGTATTATAAAGTATTTAATAGTATCCAATATAAAGAAAGCAATTTGTAACAATACATTCATTTCCTTCTTGCTTTGTGTGTGTGTTTTGTTTCTTTTCATACTAATCCATATCATTCCATTGCTTCCAAAGTGTAATAAAAAAGATTATCGATATAATAATTTTAGCAAATTATTGATCATAATTCTAGCTAATGATAGACCATGTTTTAAATGTATGAATTATTAGATCAGTGTCTATTTAGTGTTAAGAATAATTCTGGAAAAAAACTGAAAAACATTTTTCATTTAACCATTCTTCTAATAATGATAATAGAGAGTTTTTTGCATATCTTTTTTATCGTCATTTTTTTCTCCTAGCGTGCATGCTCATAGGAAACATTATTACAGATATGCATGCACAATTTCCTATGAGCATGTGCGATAGGGAGGAAAAATACCGATGATAAAAAAACGTTATGCAAAAACTCTAATATCTTGTGTGCAGTACAAAGGAATTTGATTCAAATCTGGCTATAATGTTTTCATTGTTTTTCATTTCAATTAATAATTTCAAATTGAATTTGTTTTCCAATTTTATACAATTCTTTCCATTTCCATGTTTTTCATTTTTTTTATTTGTTATTTTAAAAACTAATCCATCTTATTTATAATGGAGATATGACTTTGTCAAGATTAAAAAAGGCTTCATATAGTCTATTCAACAATGTATATAAACGAAGTTTTTTTCTGTTAATTTCTCATAAAAACTATCTTCGTAGCTTTAATTATTGAGGAATGAAAAATTCCTCTGAAAATGAAAATTCCTATAAAGAAAGAAAAAAAAATTAAAGAAAAGAACAACTTATAAATAATTTATTCAGGTTACATATTTTATTATTATATAATTTATTTTACTTCATTATTTTATTGTAAATTTTTTAATCTTTTTATTAAGAAATTATAAAAGATTAAAAAAATGTTTATGAAATGAAAATTATATGAAACTTATTTATTGAACTTGAATTATGTGAAACTTATTTTTGAAATAATTGTATTTATTTTGTATTACAAGCATCTGCAAACTCTTCTTTTGTACTTTATTTTAATGACTATATAAAGTTTAAATTTCGTTCTAGTTAATCAATACATTTATATTATTTATTTTTAAAGGTTTGGTTGTCAAGAGCTATTGAGAGTTATGTTCGTGGTAACTTTCATTGTGCAGATCAAGATTTTCTACTTCGGAGAAATTTATTAAGTGTTTGTAGTTTTTCCATATTTCTAATTAATAATTTTCTGTTAACTATCTTATTGCTGTAATATTTTTATTTATTTAACTATTATCTCGAATAGTAAATCTATCTCTCATCGACTTATTATGTTAAATTTTTGTTAGGTATTGATTTCTCATACTCATTTTTTTATCTTTAAGATACTCATAGGAAACAAACCGTAGTAAAAGCTGGATTACATATAAATTGTTTTAAAATTAAAAATTAAGCTTCAGTTTTTAATATGATTATTTTCTTAAATATTAAAATATATAATGTAAAATAAATTTTCTTAATTATAAATTAGAATTTAAATAGAGTAATATAATTCTTATAGTATTTTTAAGGAAAAATTAAGTGCATTAATTGATTTTATTATATGTCTAATATAACATATATATAAATTTGTCATTTATTTCTAGCATGTCGTTCAAAGTCTTTTAACAAGTAACTCAAGACATAGAGAAATACTTCAAAGTAGCTTTGATCTTCTTGGAGAACTTATTAAGTTTAATGTTGCCGCATTTACTGAACTCAATTCGCACATCCTTACTTCTGCCAAGGTAAAAAATTGCACAAATCATAGTATATATCAAGATTTTTATATGGAATTCTCATTCATTAAGCAAGCTAAACTCGGGCTTGCTTTATGGTGCTGCTGCACCTATGTTGTGTCACCCTAATTTTAATGAACTCTTTTTGGAGACAGCATTTGAAAGGTTTACATCTTTCTCTCAATTTAAATAAAAGAACTTTCCAGTCTATAGATCTAAGGTGCCCATACTCGATATAAACATGGGATCTTTTCATTTATCTTTTGCTTCTTAAGCTTTGAAATGTATACTTTCAATTCTGAAACACTATGTTATCCATCAGACTATTTCAGATCATTATTTTATAGATTATAGTAATAAATAAGTTTGTATTATATTCAAACAATATTTTAAAAAATAATATAAAAATGTTATGTTAAATGACAAAAACATTTGAGAAATCAATGTTACTTGCAGATTAATAACAATTAATGGTCACAATTTAGAAACATTTCTTCCATCAAAAAATTGCAGATCTCTACTGTAAATGCTTCAATAAAATACGATTATGCCTGTATAAAACTAAATAAATCAGATGCATTTTGAAGTTGCCACAGTAGGTCTCTTTTTCAATATGGATACAAAATCCAAGTTTTGGACACCTATATCCTTGAAGATCTGGTTGTTTCCTTCTGAAAAAGCACCACAACAAAATCCACCAATACAAAAACAAAAACTATTTCACATATACATTGAGAAAGAAATTTTTAATGATTTCATATTTTGAAACAGCAAAGAATACCTAGCTGCTGAATTTTTAGCAATTAAAGCATTATTTTTTTATTTCTGATAGAAGCTAGTGAGCATTAATGCAGAAATTAAAAGAAATTTATTGTTTGATAAAAATAAAATATTTCTGTATTATTATGCCCCTATAATTTAAATAATAGTATGTTAATCAGTAACAGTTTTTCTTGTGATTATTGGATTGTAAGTGGCCACAGTTGCTACTGCCAGCTTCTTGTTCATACATTAGAAATTTGTCATGGATAATTAATAATAAAGATATACTAAATATGAAAAATATTGTTTAACATTTTCACCATTTTTTTTAACATATCCTTTAAAACTATTCTTCTGATTTTGAATTGTATTGCATTATAAAGGAATTTCAATTCAGTACTCTCTTCAATATACAATGGAATTTGAAAAACTAAGTTATTTGTAAGTAACTACCAAGTGATATTATAAAGGGAAGTCATAAGTATAAATGTCAATTATGCTATCAGATTTATTACAAAATAAATTCAAAGAATATTGCTGTTTGTATTCTTTAATATAAAGCTATACTAATTGTGTAGCTTTTTTAATTCAAAAATCAATAAAAATAATAATATTAATTAAATTTGAAATTCTTCCTCTAATTTATTTATTTAAAAATTATGAAGATGCTAAGTTAAATATTGATGAATGTTGTCTAGAAATCTTCCTTAAACATGACTGTCTCTCATTCTATCTTTTGAAATTTATACTTCTTAATTAAACATGATTTCTTTTATATTTTTTTAATTATTCACTTTAAATTTAGTATACTGTCATTTCAAATTTTTTTTATTCTTTTCATAGCAAAAAAAAGCTGATGTCTGTTATGAGTGCCAGTCTAGTTGATTCCAATATGTTTATTAGAAATCTTATATTGTCATATGAACTGTTTGTTTGTTCTGGTGATAGTGATTTGAAAGGTATACATTTGATTTATGTTCATCTAAAGTGTTTTTGTAATTTAACATAGTCTTTGTTAGACATTTTGTAGTTAATATAAATTCATGGTTTTCTATGAGATTAAATTTATAAGATTGTAAATTTTTTATTAATTAAATGAATAATTATTTGCTTGATCTCTATTTTAAAGGTCGCAACTGTTATTAAGCAAATTTTTGATAAAATACATTTTTGAAAATAAAACTTAGAGAAATGCAGAATTGCAACTGTTTAATTTTAAAAATAAGAGTTTAATTATTATGATATTCTTCCTTTAACATACATTAAAATATTTGGAATTTTTTTTTGAGTAAATAATATAAACTACTACTTGTGAAAATGTATTTTTAGCATATTAACTAACTTGCTAACTTTTTTCAAATTAACTAACTATAAAAAAATGTTAAAATTAATAAAATTTTAAAAATATATTTGATAAGTTTTTAATATATTTCCAAAAATTTGTGTTCTGAATAATTGTAAATGTAGGAAATTTCAATTTTAACTAATTTTTAAAGTAAATTATCTGAAATTTGATAAATTAAACAAAATTGAACAAAAATTAATAATTATGAACAAAATTAGTTACCTTAAAAGATTCTCAACTCTTTTTATTATTAGTGAAAATTGTTATTGATATATAAAGATCATTGTTATAATTTTTCTTTTTCTTTAAAGTTTTTGCTGAAGAATGTTGTAACATTCTATCCCATGTGGGAAAGTTAAAAACTAGACTCTATTACCTTCAAAAGCTGCTTTCTCTCATCAACATTCATAATTTAACTCAAGTAATTATTAAGTATTCATATTCTTACTTTACTATGTATTTTAAGAGTGCTGGCATGTTAAAAAGTATTGCCATATTTTAAGAAACTAAAATTAATGTTGCATTTTTTATTTGGAAAAGTTTCTGTATGGCACATGAATAGAAAAACCTTCATTATTAGATACAATTGCAAAATAATGAAAAAAAAAGAATGTTAATAAATATTACAATATTTAACTTGATAAGCATGGAGCATAAATAAAATTTCTATAATGGTTGAGAGAAGGGATAAATTAAACTCTTTAAGTCTTTTAAAATAGAGTGAATTTTTCTTTTGTTAGCTTGGAGGAGAAAAGTGTACCTGAGCATTTTCAAAAATTGAATCCTAATGATCTCTTTATTATTTTTTTGGAAGTGATTAGCTCAGCTTATGAATACATTCTTGGCAAATTACTGAGCTTTTGGCTAACATAAGTTTTTGCTCGTCTGTAGTGTATTGTACTTGAATCAACTTCAGCTGTTGCACATATAATTAGAAGCTTCTTTTTCTAGCATTTCTCTTCAAAGTATGGTTTAAGTGAGTACATGCTACCATATTGTAATCATAATCTACAATGTTCATGGCATTTGAATTGAATATTAATATAATAGTAGTATAAAGAGGAATATAACACTATGACCCTTTTTTTTCAGAAATAATGTATTTCAAATAACCTTGTTTCCACATTTATTGTTTGCTTTGTTATAGCGACAATAACATTGCACATAGTGGCAAAAATTATTGCTGACGGAATGCACTCAACACATAGGGAAAACTTAAGTTCAATCATTACCTAAAAATCTATGGTTGCTACTTGTTAAGCCTGATGGCCTAAGTGTAATTAAATTTGAAGCATTATTTACTATTTTTAGTGGAACCCAACTATCCATTATCTGCTGCAGATTATGCAGGGCATCTTTTAAAGCAAATTTTCCTCTATTTTGATATAGCATCGAAATACAGTTTTTGTGGCGAAGATCAATCACAAAAAGCTTTCCAAAATCTTTAACAAAAAAAACTACAGAATTATTATTAAAATCAAAATTCTCTGTGGTGACAGATGGCAATAATTCTGCTAACAGTGAAAAGTTTTTTCAGTTCTAGTCACTTACTTACATGTCTGTCTGGAAGAAAAAAATAAAATGTTTTCACTTCCAAAGCTTTCTGGGTAGGCTTCAGGTGAAAACATTTTTAAATTATTAAATGTAGAATTTGAAATGTCGTAGACAAATTGTAACTGTAGAAACATAAGTGTAATCTTCAGTCGATTGTCCATACCCCTTAATTCATTTAATTATACATTTTTCTACTAAAGAACTAGATTTAAGTATAAATGGTACCTGGGAAGCTTTTTAAAGATATTTTTTTCCTGTGCGCATGTGAAGCACAAAAGACTGAGGCTATATTATATGTTAGATTACGTTCCTAGAATTCTATGACACAATTATGTATATATTTTTTCAAAGTAATCTGCCTCTATTCACAAAAAGCTAATGCTTTTATGCAGACTATATCTCTAGTTCATAAATTACAAAAAAACTTTTTTTCTTCTGTGTACACAAATTGCTTATCAGAGCTTGCAGGTATCCATTTGTTTATAATTCTGACATTAAAGATATGAACTCATTCATGACATTATTTAATATTATTTACAAAAACTATATAAAAAAAAAAAGATTATTTAATCATAGACTTATACGACTAAGTTGTATGCACTGAATGTTGATTTAACAAATTCTAAAAACTGTTTCAAATGTATTCATGCTTTTGTTTTCATACCAAGCTCAAAAATTTCTCTGTAAGCATGCCATGTTGAAGTAACAAATATCAATATGAGATCTACATTTAAGTATTTTTATGTTAGCTCTTTAAAAGATTTTTACTAAATGTGAGCAATGCAGGGGAATATGTTTTTGCTACATCAATGGGTTACATGAGGGAAAGATGGAACTGTGATAGAGTAGACACAGTTTAGTGTAAAATTAAAGTTCTTGAAAGCCCTGATAGAGAACAGTGAAATACAGAATGCTGCTAAGGCATTCTGTATTTCACTATATAAATAATATTAAATATTCTGTTTTGAATAGTCATGTAACCCATGAACAGGTGTTTTCAGCATTGTGTGGAAAAAATGAAATGAGCTTAAAAGTTTCCATGCTTAAATTAGTTCTAAAATTGTTAGTGATGGAGAAATGTAAATTTTCAAATCACGATATGTATTGTTATAAGCAAGCTTTTTCTCAGGAAGTTCTTGTAATAACCATAAAATCTTTGAATAATTTGTCATGGTTTTATTTTTTCTTCCCATAATTTGTGTTATTTTATTTTTCTCACAGAATCAGGTAAAAGGTTAACTTCTTTTTTAATTAAAATTAATAATGATTTTAATTCAGTTTTTCATGAGTATTTACTGAATGTCTATTATTACTTGCACAATTATGCATCATAATAACTTTGCATCCTAATCATATAATTGTGTTAAATTTTATAGCACTGGTGACATTTTGTGACAGCCGTAAAGAAGAAATTTCACAGGCCAATGATATATATATATATATAATGTATTTTCATCTCTGTTTCAGGAAAATAAGTGCACTAAAATTAAAACTTAATTGTGCTAAATTTTAAAAGCACACTATTGTTCCTAAGAAGATTACCTGAATGTTGACACATGTACAATAATGTATATAAAGTAGCTTTATGCATTATAATAGAACTTATAATGGTGATTTTTAGAAAAAGGTAATATTAATTGATCTTTCAATTCCTTCACTATTTTATTAAATATGCTTTATAAATCTTATATATTCATACTGATTAGTAGGAAAGAAAATTAGACTGATAAAATTGAGTATGATTTAATTTACAATTGTTAATCACTCTAAAATGAATGCAAATTTGTATTTTACTAAATTGTTTTTGAAGTTTTAAGTGTGAAAATTAAATTTATTTTAAATACAATCTTCACCATCAATTAAATAAATTTATATTGTTAAATTATTATAATAAATTTTAAAATCATAGTTATTTATAGTTGCATTGGAAAAATATTTTATTTCATTTTCTTGATGTAATTCTTCACTATTTTGCAGGAGAATGTTAGTTGTTTGAATACTGCATTAGTTATATTGATTTCTAGTTTTAAGAAAGGAGAACTACCACAGTACTTGCATTTTTTATCTTTAAGTACTGTGGGCTGTAGTATTGCTGTAAATAATTCAGTACATTTAGAGAATCTCAGAGAATTGTTACTATTTTGGCAAGATCATTATCTGCAAAAAGATATAGATTGTTCCATTCTTGAAAAGTAAGTAAATTTTAAATATTTTTTAAGAAATAAAACAGAGTTTGAAGAACATTAAATGTTTCATTTAAGATTAACAAAACCAATATTTGATTAATGTAATTTCTAAAATCAATTTATTTTTTACATGAATAAATTATGCAATATTCATTAAACAGTATTCACAATATGACTTTTATTTTTTAGTATTAATGGTTTCATGTATTAAGAAATATTTTTGTTACATAAATTTGATATTAAAGTATAAGAAATTATTTTAGTAGCTATTTAATAAAATTAGTCACATTTTTGATTGTTAAAATATATTAAATTATTTAGTTTCATATGTGTAATTTTAGTCTATTATTCATCATATTAATAAAGTATCAAAATTATATTTATGCTAAATATTTGTATTCTATCTTTACATTTTAATTTAAAAATGATACATAAGGCAATAGAAAGTCTTAATATAATCTTTTAGAAATTTAACATCTGTTTTGTAACTTTAAATTATCAACATTGTTTCATTGTAAAAATAAAATTAAAATATAAAACTTTCAAAAATTGGTATTCAAAGAAAACCTGTATATAATACAGAAAACCTTCTTCTTTAGCCAGTGTGCCAATATATCTTTTTAGTGCAATTCATGTATAACGTATGAAACTTCTAAATAAATCATTTGTTTTTTTTTATGCAACAATATTTCAAAATAATAAATGCATTAAATTAATTTTACAGTGAAGTTCAATTACTGTAAAACATATATATAATATCACTATATATACATTACAGTGTAAAACATCAAAAAAACCTTTGAATTTTTTTTTTTTCCAATTTAAAAAAAAAAGTAACATTTGTATTTATTTCTAAAAATTATAAACTGAAACAATAAAAGCCAATTTTTAAATGAAAAGAATTCAGAATCTGAAAAATATATTTTAAAACTGTATAAAAGAACTTTAAAAATGAATACAATCATAAAATATTTATCATTTGAGTTAAATAAAAGTGCATTAAGAGATATGTCTTTTCACATTCATAATTTATATGACAATTTTTGAATGAAATGGTAATTTAACAAAAAATGTATTTATTTAAAAATAAAAAATATTCTTTTGTGATGTTTAGCTCAGCACTAGATAAAAAGTAATAAATTGAGGGGAAAGAAAAATTTAGGCTTTCAAATGTTACAGTTTAAAGAAATATAAACAAACACAAAAACTTCTTGTTTTATATGTAAAGATATATCATTTTAAACATACGTAATAATATATATTTTTTTTAATAGGGCTCAAAGATATGTTTTCAAGAATGGAAAGATACTGTTTCTTTATTGACTTCTGATGATGCTGAAAATCCTTGTACAATTGCATTTTATGCCTTACCATCACTTCCTTCAAGAGCACCTTGATATTTTATGGCTTTTATCATTTGTATATAAATTTATTTTTGTAATCAAACTGTATTTATATGTTAAATATAACTTTGCCTATTAGTTGAAAATGAAATTTGTTTAAAAATTCTCAATTGTTTTACCATTTTGAAAACTGGACATTTTAAAAATATTTTTAAAATAAATTAAATTATGATTTCCAATAGTATCCTCGATTTGTTTGTGAATAAAGATGCACAACTTAATAATGTATAACAATATTTTTACAGTTTAATTATTGTTTTGATAATCTTTATAGTGGGCAACATAAAATATTTGAGTTACATTTAAGTTTTTATACCTTTACTGTTATTTAATTAACATAATACAAAGATGAAACTAATTTGATTTGATAGGTTTGCAAAATATGTTCATTTTGAATATAAAATCAAATAATTTTAATAAGGCATAAAAACACATTATTTAAAAGCTGTCTACTTTATGAAATGCATCAATATTTTAACTTACTATAATAAAAAATAATTATGCATTAAATACTCAATTAAATATTCTAGTAATATAATTTTAATAAACAATGTTTTAAAATTTACTGAATAAAAGAAACATTTCCCTTTTTTATAAAATATTATAGTTGATAAATATTTTATAAGAGTATTAAAATAAAATAGAAATTTTATGTCTTAGTTTAAATAACTTGATTTGCAACTTTGAAAAAAAAAAATTTTTCAGTTCTCACAAGCATATCTACATTTTCTGTTAGAATGGCTTACTTAAGTTTAAATTCATTTTAATGTAATTTGAAGCACATTATATTAATGATTTATTGAAATATACACATTTGCATAAATTCTTACCAAAATTTTTAAAAAGTCAAGCAAATTAAAAAAATAATAAGATACTTATGTGAATATTAAAAAAAAAGTAGTAAAAATAAGAGGCCTACTCAGATATATTCTTTTCTCCACATTTCGCCTCCTTAACTAAGGCCTCATACCAGTAGGAAGGGGGTGACTTTTCGTGAATGCCATGAACAGCCCACTGATTGGGGAGGGGGACAGAGCCTTCCAGGAGGGACATGGGAGAAAACTTCCAGGCAGTCTGACTACTGATGTGAGATGCTTAATTTTTTTATTTGATTTTAAAGAAGTTCAGCATTTTATGTTTTGTTGTAAAAAATAGGCAAATATAAAAAAATTTTTATATATGTTTATTTTTTGCATTATTTATCTTCCTTTAATTTTAAATGAGTACGTATTTATGAGAAGTCAGATTTTAATGCAACTCATGGTCTATTTCTTCTTTTGAAATTGGTTTATGTTTTAAAAGAACATGGCATGTTAGAAGCATAAATAATAAACATTCAAAGACAAGCAGATGTTTTTAAATGAGAAGGGCAGTAAAATTATGCTCCATGGTAGTTTTTTTTTCCTTCTTTATCTGGCATTTATGGTTACTTTTCTGAATATGAAAGACAACCATGCAACATACTATTTGTTCTTGGTCAATATAAATTTCAGGAAAATGAGAGTTGAAAAACTAACTAAATTCATATTAAATAGTTGTATAATATTAATGATTTTTTTTTTAATATGTTCAGAAGGGTTTTTCTTTCCCTATATAAATCTGAGTTGCCTGAAGAACTACATTTTTCTGTGGAAGAAATATACAATAGCACAGCCAACTTATGTTAAAAGATTTTTAAATACACTATACATGAGGTCAATCTAATATTTTTAGTTGTAAATTTTTTTATGAGAGTAAAAATGCAAAATTTAAAAATTTTGTATGAAAAATAACTTATCTTCAAAATAGTTAAATATTTTTGAGGGTGAAAAATTAGAAGTTGATTTTATTAAATATTTTTTCTTTTGAACTAGTGTTTTTATTAATCCTTTGTCTCAACTTAGGAGGCTCATAATCTTAATGGAGCTATTTGTTTTTTGTTACCTAATTACAGTAAACATACAAACCAACTTATCAATAATAAACTTTTTATTATGAACATAATATATAATCTATGTATAAATATAAAAATTATAAACTAATACCTTGTTCATACAAGTTAAAGGTTTTTTAATTATGATTCACATAAAAATAAATATTAGAACATCATATAAAAAAATCCACAAGTTACATTCAGTTATGTTTTAATAAAAACTATTCTATAATTTTATCTGTGATCTGCTCCAACTGCATCTGCAACGTTATTATATTTGTCAGCTCTGAAAAAAATGTAATTGGCTAATCAATATTAAATATATTTTAACTAAAATTCATGTTTTCATCAAACAATCTTAATGCTAAAAATTGATACTGTAGGGTTAAAAAAATTACATCTTATATATGTATGTCGTCTGGGAAAATGAAAAACTTGCACAAATTCCTAAATATATCAATTTTTTACTAGCAACAATATACTGATATGTTAAGAATACAATAGTTATTAGATACAACTGCAGTTTATAAAGATTATGAAATAAAATTATATATCAAATTTATGCTTAGAATCACTTTAATTTCAAGGATTATGAAATACTTACATTAATAGTTCCTTTAATTCTCTCTTGATTTTTCCTATAATTGGTGGTCCTTCATAGCTTAAGGCTGTATAAAGTTGAACAAGAGAAGCACCAGCTTTAATCTTTTCATATGCATCTTTACCACATGACACACCACCAACACCTACTATTGGTATCTGACCTAAAATATATATGTATAATTTTCATTACTAATGAATTTACACAAGTGAATTTTGATGTTATTTATAGTTGAACTTTATCATAGTTAAAAATATTTTTAGAATACAACTGAAAATTACAAAATGTTAAAAACTTTACCTTTGTTAATTTATACATATCTTGAATGGCCTGAGTGCTTAATTGTTTCAGTGGGTTTCCACTTAACCCTCCTGTTTCATTTTTATGTTTTCCTGTTAGAGATTCTGGCCTTGAAATGGTAGTGTTAGTAACTATTAATCCATCAATCTCTTTCTAAATAAGAAATATATCACAAATATAGATTTACTTATAATGATAAAATTTATATTCATCAAAATAAATATTGAAAATCTCCATTAATATTTTCATATTCATACAGTGCTAAAATGGTACATTCAACATTATCTAAAAGACTAGTTACTACTGTGCCTAAAAGTAAGACCAATTATTTATTTATTTTTCAAAAACTCTTTATTCTTCCAAATTTATTTCAGCGCCTTCAAAGTAATAACCTCCGGACACAATGCAATTATGCCGACTTTTTTTTTCCAATCCTCAATGCATGCTAAAAGTCATCGGCAGGGATGATCTTCAAAGAGCTCGACGATACACGTTGAATCTCTTCAATCGACTCAAAACGGTGTCCCCGGAGTGGTCTTTCGAGTGTAGGGAATAGCCAGAAGTCGCATGGTGTCAATACGGTGGTTGTAGAATAATATGGGTTTCATTTTTGGCGAAAAAGTCACGAAGAATCAATGCAGTTTGAGCTGGCGCATTCAGTGTTTTCGGTATCAATCGAGATTTGACGCGTTTGAGACTCAAAATGGAATTGATCGATCCTTTTAAAATTCCAACATTATCAGCAAGATCTCTAATTGTAAATAGACGGTTTGCAAGCACCAAATCTTTAATTTTTGGGCGTGAGCTTCGTTGGTGGAGGTTGATGGTTGACTTCAACGCGTTCTCTGCCTTCTTTGAACTGTTTATACCACTTGTATACGTTTCTTTCCGATATAGGAATGCCTTTGCAACATTCTATACGTTTCCGCAAACAAAATGTAATGCAAGTTCTTTGCCCAATTAACTCAGACATTTCTAAAATCGCCTCTATCAGTTTTAGCGCTCTGAAAGCCAAACATAACTCAAACACTAATGAATATTTTGACGTCAAATTTCACACAGATGCCAAAGACCTGTCAGCAACCCGAAAAAGAAAAGAAAAAAAATTGAAATTCCATAAGCCCTGGGAAAATTGGTCTTACTTTTTGGAAGCAGTAGTATTCACATAGAATCCCTGAGTTTAACAAATTTTACCTATAATTGAATAGCCTCTGAGTTCATGTCTACATAAGAAATTCCATTTAACTTTAGTTGTCAGATTGTAAAATTTAAAAAGCTTATTTCAAGTTATTACAATAGCATCTTTACCAAATTTTGTACTTTTTTATATAATAAATTAAATCATCTAGGGTTGAAATAATCGGTCTTATTTAAAATTAGACTTCGAAAATTTAAATGAATTTTTTTTAAGAATGATATATATACCCCTTTTCTAAGAACAACTTGGGCAATATCTTTTCTTTCATCATCTGTTAGATCTGGTGAAATTTTCAGTAAAATTGGAAGTTTTTTATGCATTTTTTCTCTGGCTTCAAGAATCTAAAATGAATTAAAATAAATCAATTCACAATTTTATTAAAGTTAATATCAAATATATCAAGCAAGTCAAGTGATGCATTTCTAAATTTAAAAATTTTGAGTTTAAAATAATGTACATCATCAAAATATATTAAACTATAGTTGAAGACTGTTTACACAAATAAAAATAGTATTACATAGATTGTATTACAAAAGCTTCTTTTAATTATTATTATGAAGATTCTTTTTAAGGTAAAGAAAATGAATTAATTATATTATTATGATTAAATTAGTTTAATATATTTTTTCTGTTATAAAATATAAAATGTTGATAAAAACAAAAATAATGATATGCAGCAATCAGTAAAAAATTATTGAATTTATTGAAATTCTTAACTCCTTAAATATTTTATTAATTTAATTAGTAAATAATTTCAAATTTTCTAACAAAGGCATAGTTGAAATAAGTCTATATGTAAGTAACATAAAAAAATTAAGTTAACATTATAAAATAAATTGTATAAAATTCACACATACATAATAACTACAATTACTTATTAAGAAAAAAATTAAATTGTGATTTTACCTTATCCAGCAAGTTTTCTAATTCCTTTCTTTTTTGTAATGCTCTTAAGCCTGGTGTATTTGGACTTGAAACATTTATTGTAAGATAATCAGCTGTGTAAGAAAATTCGTTGATTCCTTTTATATAATCATCTTCTGCAGATATACTGTTCTTGTTTTTACCTAAATTAACTCCTAAAATGCCTCTTTGTTCTCTAACCATTAAGTGCTTTTTGACGCATTCATGTCCTTTACTGTTAAAACCACATCTAAATAAAAAAAAAAAAAAAATTCGAACTAACAATAATATTAAAAATATTACTTTTTACATAATTTGAACTTATTACAAGGAAGATATACTGAACAAACTGATGAATATAAAAAATATTATGACATTGATAAAATGGATTTTTTACGAATTTTATCATATAATAACAATTATGTTGATTGCATTAAATAAAGATTATAAGGATTTGACACATATTTACTCTACAAATTTTGATTTTTATTTATAAAATGAAAATGAATTGATAAATATACACCGTTTCTTATTTACATTTTTCTTATTCAGAGGAGAACATTTTTAAAAATAAAAATATTTAATATTACTTTAGAATTATGTATAATAAGTTCCTATGTAATATGTAAATAATTTCTATTGAAATTTTTTAATTTAAAATTTATAATAAAACATTTAGTTCTGATGAATGGTAGTGGTAAATAGTGTGCTATTTCAAAAATTTTACTCGCCTGCTCATTTAGAGCAATATTAAAATCATTTATTTAATGATTAAACATGTTCAAATTTTAAAATTTCTAGTACCTTACATACAGCAAGTAAAAACAAAACAAAAAAATCCCCATGAGTTTTGACACTTAAGCATAGTTCAATATTAATTCAGATTGTTCAAATAAGAGGCTACAATTTTTAAAGCAAGTATCTTATGAGTTTCCCATGATTTATGAAAATATGCCAATTAGCTTCAACTAATAATGGTGTAGTGAACTAGTGCAGAGCAGTTAGAAAAAAAAAAAACAAGTTTAAAAACAGACTTACATTTGCAGTTATATTTTTTAATTTACATGTCTTAAAAATATTTTCTCAAATTGATTTACTTATTATAAATGAATTATTTTAACTTTATTTGTAAAAGAAAATTAAAATGAAATAAAATCAATATGATAACTATACCTATTTATTACAGCTTTATCTTCAGGCAATATAAACATTCTGGGTTTTGGATTACCACTTTGAGGTAAAGGTGTTACAGTCCCAACTTCTAAAAATCCTATACCACACCTAAATAATCCAGATGGAGCTTGTGCATCTTTATCTAAACCAGCAGCAATGCCAATTGGATTTGAAAATTCAAGTCCCAATAAAGAAGTTTTCTGAAATTGGTGAATAAGGAAACATGAAATATACAAAAATTTAGAACATATAAAATCATATATTGCAATAGAAAATTTAGCAAGCATCAAAATTTATTATTATTTTTTTTAAAATATAGCAAGCATTCTATTAAAAAAGTGTTTCTTCAGAAATGTAAATATGTAGATTCCTCTGCATGCATCAGATATGCAAAGATTAATACATTTCCAGGTAGAAATGATAAATTTCTACTAAAAGGGAAACTTACCAAAAGTGGACCATCATCAACTTTACACTTGGGTATTAATGCCCATTTAGCTGCAAAAACTCCAATGCTCTGGGAAGTTTCTGGAGAAAAGAGAAAATGCAATGTAGGCATTGCAATATTTTTATAGAATTTTTCATTTCCTTGATACAAACTTATTGCTGCAAAAGTAGTAGTGCCTCCAGCTGCAAGAATGGCTAATGATTTTAATTTCTTCTGGAAAAAAAAAAAAGGAGAGGTATTTCAGTTAATTATGATAAAAGGAAAAGCAACTAAACTGAAAATTGAAGGATTAAAAAACTTTCAGTTTTTAAAATAAACTGCAAGAAAACAAAAGCCCTTTTTAATATTGATTTCAATTTTAGATTGAGTTGACAAATAATTTTTATAAATTGTCTTAATGTTAGTAAATTATTAATGGAAATAATCAATAACTATTTTATACAAATATTTAAATACAGTAAATAATGGTAGCTCCATTATAATTAAAGAATATTTTACATAAAAATTGGATATTATTTAGAAGCATGAAGACAATAGAAAAATTTTAACTTTGTAATTTTTAAACACAAACAGGAAATATAAAATTTTGACAAATTTGTACATTAAAGCTTCATTTTATAAAATTATAAAGAGAAATAAAATATAAATTTTGAGACTCTATAAATAATAATTTTGCCCAGCACAAAATAGATGATTTGCAAGTTTTTTTAAATATACTTTAATTAGACACATAGTATCTATCAATATAATGAAAACTAATTATGAATTTTGCCAACAATATTTTTTATAATATTTATTTAAAAGAATAACAATATATAGACCTAGAATATACAATTTTTAGGTATCTTTATGCTACATATTAAGATGATCATTCTAAGAATTGGATTCAATTGCACATGGGCTATGAGCAATTGCATTAATTGCACATTCAGTTGAACAATATATTGAAACACTTTCCATAACTAACCATCAGATAACAGAAAGCAACAGAACGCATATAAACAAAACAGAAACAACCACAAATATAAATTATTATTGTATATATATATATATATATAGAGAGAGAGAGAGAGAGAGAGAGAGAGAGATAATTGGTGCTGTTTTTAATAAAAGAGAAGAGTCCCAAACTTTCAGCATGTTAAAAATTGCTGCCTCAAACATAGAAAATATTCACGAAATATTACAGAAGGATACAAATTAAGACGCATTAAATGGCTAGTATAACATTAATAAAATGAAAATAAATATGGTTTCCAAGCATTATCAAATATCAGATAAATCCAGGTGAACTTTCTTCCATTCAGATGTCATAGTTTAAAAATATTCTAAACCAAAAGCAATTGTATAATATTAAGTCTGCATAAAAATGATATTAAATAAATAAAACTTATAATTTTTGATGACTTTGTTTAATTATAAATTAAAAGTTTACAACAAGTCAAACTGAAAAAGTGCACTCAAATCAAAGACATACGGTTATTTATGATTAAGTTCCTTAAAATAAAATCTTTTCCTTATTTTAATAAAACACAGCTAAAAATAAATCATGTATCATTACTCTTCTTTTTGAAATATAAGTTATAAAAACATACAAAAATTTTTTTAAACACACGTACCCACAAAACTTTTTGAGACATGTTTTCATGTAAAATGTTATTTTGTTTATATGAATCTGCCACGAAAGTTACAATTTATATCACAGATAACAATAGGTTATGTCAAAAACCTCTGATACACGTGTATTGAACCCCTTTTGATTAAGCAATGTTTATTGTTTACATGATTATTTTCCCGGTTACAGTGTCAACGAATTTTCAGAGCATTAACTATTTCCTATTTAAATTCTTAAAGTGATTCCATATCGAAAAAATACAGATTGAATTAATCAGATTGAATAAAGATTCAAACATCAACTATAAGTTTGTAATTTTTTACTATCTATTAATGCGGATTAAAAAATGACTCGTGAGGAAAATATTTTATCATTTTAAAGGTAGAGTCTCCGGCTGAAGGTAGATAAAAATAATGTCTTATACTGAGAAAATTGCAAAGATTAATTATAAATTTCCTTTACAACAAAGAGGAAAATATATGAAATTTCTTTGCCGGTTAAAGAAATTTAATTTGAAGTCTCTGCAGATGTTGTGTCTCTGCAGATTCCAAATGGAGTTGGATAGCTTATTAAGTGTTTAATAGCGTTTGAGGTTTTATAATATTTATTGCTGTGGAGATACACTATTTCGAATAGTTTAAATTGAGAACTCTTCGCTGGTACATAATCATTTCCAAATTTTCCTTTATGTCATGGTAAATGCTTTTTGTGTGTTCGTTCGAGGGAAAAACTGACCTATGATTTCAATTTTGTGCATCTCTAACCCATGTTGATATTTGGTGTGTCTTTTCATTATCGATAAATTCGAGTGGATTCTCATGATCCCCAAAAACAGCAATTATTTTCTTAACTTTTTCGCAAGAATGGAAAGTAGATTCACAGCTAGGCGACACCTATGCAAAGGTAATCGAGATCGTCTTTTAACTGATATCTAAGGGAAAGAATTTTGTTCTTAATTAAAAAACGGTACAAAAAGGACTGCTAATGCTTAGAATTCCTTCTGAGAACCTTGAGTTTCTATATATTCTTGGGTTGTTTTTATTTCAGAGTTATAGAAAATCTTTAATTCTGCATTTTATTGAGGAAATAGATACATGTAATTATTATTATTATATAAAAATATAAATATAGACTAAGGTATAGTTTTACTGGAACAAACTAGTTTGAAGCATTCTCTGAATTCTGTTATGTTTTCTACTAATATTTAATTTTTGCTTTTAAAATATTCGTCTATTAACCTTGATTCTAATTACTGCTTCTTAATTCTTTTATTCCCCTTTGTTGTTTTAAATTACATTGATGAATTTTACACTGGTTATAATGGGTGAATATTTTTTAATTCAAGAGGAGTGAATAAAATATACCAACAAAGGAAAATAATTGGCATTTTAAGTATTTCAAAATAAATGGCTTACTGAAATAGAATTATGGATTGGCTAAGAGAACAGGACAAAAATGATAAATCTAAAAGAAACTCCCGAAAAGTTAACTAAATTCACAGTGCTAAGCATTATGATTCTATGACGCATAAAGGAAATTTTGAGATTAGTAAAGCAATAATTGTTAAAATTTATTAAAAGTAAATAATTGTTTAATTCAATAATTTTGAAATAACATTTTTTTTTATTTAGGATTCTTTTGTTTAGTTCTTCGGAATTTTTACCTGCCTTGGGATTTAATAAAAAATAGCACTGGTAGTCCTAGTAAAAGCAATTGTCGACTTTTGAGAATTGTTGACAATTTGTTTTGATAGCATATTTAGTTGATATATAGTTGTCTATATTTATGTCGAGTCGACATAAACACAGACATATAGACGACATATACATATCAACTAAATATGCTATTAAGACAAATGTTTGGCCCAATTTTCATTCAATTAAATCAATTTCTACTTGTTGATGAGATTTCATTTTCCACCACTGTATTAAAAAGCTTACAAAATATTTTAAACTACTCGAAAAATACCTTATTCTGAAGCAATAAAAATAGAATTTCAACCTAATTTTTACGCCGTAACAACGAAAAAAATCCTTATTCACAGATAATGCAATAACTACATCAACACGTTATGCTTCTATGATGATTGACTGCAACATATCTGTTCACAGTTAAAACAAAATTAAGCACGATCCTTTCCACAACCTAAATATGCATAATCTGCAACATCTATAAATTTATTGTCAACACCATCGACGTCCTCCACCGTTTGTTTCTTCTGATGTTGTTCCCAGAAAACACACTCAATGCTACGACAGAAAATTTAACCAGAAAGAACCAAAAAACAATAGATTAAAATAAATAGAACTCAGAAGATACTATATTTAGTAGAAAAGATTTTAAAAACCCATCTTCTACTGTATCAGAACCGGAATCATCGCTAGAATTAGAGCCAATATCTCTGTCAGAAGAAGAATTCTCCATTGGATACATGGAATACGATGAGAAAAACCGGAGATTGCCGGTTTTAGAGAGATAAATTTTATTCGATTTCAATTTTAACTAGAGATATTTTTCACCCTTATGTCATGTGCAATACTAGTTTTTTATATCAATTTTATCTTGCTAAAATGATAAAAACCAAATGATTTAGACAAATAAAGGATAAAGATTAAAAAAAAAAAAATTATAAAAATAAAAAAAATTATAAGGATTCCTATAAAATGTAATTCTTTATTGTAAAAAACCACAACACTTTCACTATAAAGTATCGCAATTCAAGTCGATGTACGTTTAGTGAGGCCTGATGGTCAAGTGACTAGTGCTCTAGATCCCAGCGCCATAGGTTTTCGGGTTCGAGTCTCGGTGGGGCCATGGATGTTTGTAGCAGTTCGGATTCCACTTTAAATCGTAGGTTTAGGTCGAATATGACTGTAAGGCGTAGGGTTGATAGCCCAACCCCGTAAAAAGAAAACATTTCATGTCTCGAATTCTGCCAGTAGGCCGACGGCATTGGCTCATCATGGGGTTGTTGCGCCAATGATGATGTTTGTGTAATACTTATCTTCATCGAGTTTACTAAATTTTCGAAACAGTAATTCCAATGACTGTTTTCAATAATGACAATGCGCGTTACTAGTGAGAGTCGATTGCTTACATAAGTTAACCTTGGAGAATCAGAAAATATTTTCAATTTTTTTGTTGAACATTGGTGGGCCACTGATGCATGTCACTAGCAGCTCACCGACACGAAGATAAGGAAAGGACAATGCAGGGATAACTGATCCGCATTTGAGTCTCGTATGGGAGAGAATTTGGAAAACTCCATCTAACCATCTAAGCAGTCTAAGCATCTCGATGCAAGACACTACACATCTTGGTACAATATCTATCGAATTTTCTCTTTTATGGAAAGCAGTGACTGCAATGAACTTTGAACCTGGTCTCTCCCCCACCTAGCCTGGGAAGATATTACATTATTTACTTACATTACTTACTGTTCGTGCCTGCGCGCGCGGACACCCCTTGTGGCGGAAAAAGTGTGTGTACGCGCCTGCGTGTGCAAAATCCATAGCGGTGAAAAAGTTAGAGTTAATGCAAAGATAATTGCTTTGCAAGTGTGTGATCTGCAAGAGTGAAATAGCATGACCACGAGTAGCTATGGCTATTAAGAACAGAGTAATAATTGTTGTTGTTGTTGACATATCCTCAGTGTCCTGCAGTGCAGGACGGGCATCCTGTGAGTAGTCTACTCATGGATGGAGGAAAGGGGGCAGCTTCTGTTCTGATGGAGCGCCCGGAGGTAGAAGTCAGACTTTTTGCTTCGTGACGCTCTTACAGTCATAGGAAACCGGGACCTACGGCTTAAAGTGGATTTCGAACCACTATAAACATCCATGGCACATGGCATCGGGACTCGAACCCGAAACCTGTGGCACAGAGCGCCAGAGCGCTGGACACTCGGCCATTCAGGCCCCTCACAGAGTAATAATAAAAATGTTTGCTGTATTTGCATTGTGAGTGATTATTTGTGAAGAGTGAACCCCAAATATACAGACCACTGGGAATTACTATAGCGCGAGGACACTTACGTTCACGTTAACACTGGGCCATAAAGTCTGACAATATTTTCTATTAGAACTGCTTTTTTTTTTTTTTTTTTATTGATTTTAAATTTTTCTTTTTTAAATTAATTTTTTCCCCTCTCTATTATGAACAATCGAGATAATGAAAATTTTCTGTTTTGTCGACAAACAATGAACCGGATTGTTTAAAAAGTATCAAAACGACTTAGATAGCTTTGTGGCAGGTATTGATAAAAACAACTGTGTGTTTGAAGTGTATAAATAAAAACTGAAACAATGTAGAAAAAAAAATTCAATAAAATTGACCCTTCGTTCTTCCATATCAATGCACAAAAGTAAGCGGGTATTGTTTAAAAAATTTGTAATTTCTATTCTAACACACTTTTAACCAATATTAAAAGAAAATTATATTTCTGAAGTTGAGTAGTAGCGTAAGAAAGGATGTTGATGTGAAAGCATTGGACGCATACATTTATTGTAACTTGACAGCTGGTCGCTCGCAAAAATCTAATACTGCTATACATTTTTTATGGATGATATGAAATAAATAATATAATATAATCAAAAGTTGATAAGTTAATTGTGTGGTATAACATTAGTTTAACGAGTGATTTGTATTTGGTTCGATTTTTGTAATAACCAAGCGCAAAAGGGATTAGTCAAATGGCATTTTATTATTATTTTTTGGATTTTTACATTAATGCATGTTTGTTCACAAATATATGCTTATCCACACAGATAAGTGCATTTTAGTAAATTATTTAGCAACAGCAGCTTCTTTTATGGGGACAATTTTAAAATTCAATAAATAATGCGTAGATAAATAATAAATGAAACTAATTAGTAACAAAAAAAAAATAATAATAATAAATTCAAATTTTTAATTACCAGATAAATTTTAATTTTTTTTAATTTACTGTATTACCTCAATTTACAGTATTATTTTTATTGTAGTATGTTGCGTAAAATAATCTTTTCATCATAACCTTTTAATATAGATAGATATTTCGATATTTGGTTTATAATATTACAGCACCAAAAATGATAATAAATAAATAAATAAAATAAATAAATAATAACAATAAATAAATAAACCACAGTTCGATTTTCTTCGAGTTAATAGCAAATAATTTTTTTTTATAAATCAGTCATTTTCTTTATATTTTGTAAGCTGATTAATACAATAGGGAATACAAGATCATTCAATGCATGAATTTTTACAGGAACCTAGATTTTTAGGTTATTGTCACAGTCATCACAGCAGATTATACAGATACTTTCAATTATTTGTAAAAATCTAATAATAAGGCACCATGAATAAAGTGACTGTTTTTTATTGAACTTAAATACGTATGAGCCCGTATACAGGTAATGAAATGATTAAAAAGTCACGATGATAAGGCATATCAGTGGCTCATAAAAAAGCACACTAGATATTCAAATAGATAATTGGTAAAACCCACCCTTGCTATTATATACCTATGAAAGGAAAGTCAAAGATTGCATATTTCATTGAGTTACATTCAATCAGCAATTCTTCCACTGCTGCTACAAATCTGCGATATTTTGGGGCCTAAATCTGGCGGCATATTAAGTACCATTAATGTTCAACTGGTGAAAGGTCTAGTGATCTAGCTGGTCAATAAAGCGTATTAACAGCCTAAAAGCTTTTCAGAGATTTTCCTGAAGTATGATGTACTATAATAAAAAAAATGTCCCGAAAGTGACGTGTTGTGAAAGATAAAACAAACGTCCATAAGATATAATCAATATATAAGAGTTGTTAAAGTCATTCACAGAAAGATTGGTGGAGGAACTGCTTTTGCTAGAATCAACAAAAAGCATTATCAAGCTAGGAGTAATTGATATGTGCTTTTGTTAAAGAGGATGATTGGTACCACTGGCTTTGGCACCTTCATACGAGGTTACTATCTACTCTAAGATTGAATCGAGATATTTCGCAGAACACTATACAATCCCTAATCTGCCTTGGTGATCAGCTACTACTACTCCCATATAGCTGTGTCTTATAGCTAAGATACCCTTTTTACAGTTTTAAGAATGATGGCTCAAGTTATGGCACCGTAAATTTGCCCCCCTCAAGGATGGCATCTGGGGCATAGGATAGTACTCTAAACGACTCGATATTGTAAAGTTTAAAAATTGTTGTAGGATTAAACGTCTCAAAGACAGCTGTGAGCCAATGGGCTGTTCCGTCATTTCAATTAAGTTTCTTGAGATGAAGGAAGGTATTACGGTGGTAAATAAGAATATGTGGAGGGTGGACAATGACGTATTTGGGACACCATTGTATCTGATGAAATCTATTGCATAACTTTCAATTTTCTACTTCTTTTATGATTTTTTTTTTTTTTTTTTTTTTGGTTTTTAGTGCCTTTATTTATTTAGTTCCTTATTGTATGTAAAGCTTTAAGCACTTTTGAACAACTATCTCGGTATGGTCCTGGTGGGGTTTATAGCTGGATAGTACGTGAACAAGCTCGAAATCGTCCATTCAGCTATAAAAGGTCTTTGACATCGTCGTAACGGCATTATTGGTTGCGTCTCAGAGTACTAAAACGCCTGCAACAAGAAAAGATAAGTCATCCACAATTGTTACATCTTATATATGGTATCAATAGAGTGGTACAAGTTCGCGCTCGCGCAAATTAGCGCGAACTTGGCTACCATATTGGCCATTTAAAAGTTCAATTAACCTCGTACTTAGTATAAAGAAATATGCAGACAAGATTTTTAGATAATTGGATAATTTTTTACAGGTACTATTTTTATACAAAATATGCGTTTTAAAAATTTAAAAAATCATCAAATACGTTTCAAATATCAATTATAATCCTTTTGAGATAATAGTCATATAAGAGAAATTTTTTAATAAAATGGAAATATTAAATGTCAATTTATGCTAATTGCTTTAATTTTATGTAAAAAAATATTTACTTTAATAGGGTGAATGTTCATGAATCTAGTTAGTTACAGTGGGATTATTTGTTCTCACATTAAGTTTTATTTTAATTTGAGTATTTAAAAATTTTTAACTATATTTTTAAGAAGAAAAAGAAAATTATTTTTAAGTTGCCTTTATAAAAAAGAGTGGGCTTTTATTATTTACCATTTCATGTGATTAAATTGCCGTAACTCTTTTATTTATTTATTTATTTTTAATCCTGTAATGTATTTTTTGTTGTTGTTGTAGAATTTTCCGTTACTCAAATAAATACTTTTCATAAGTGTTAAAATAGAATTGAACTATGTTCATAAAATTTCCTAGCTATTCAACAATTCATAAAATTTCCTATCTATTCAACAATTCTCTCTATATATTCTGAATGTTCCTAATCTTCAATTATGTTCTTTTAAACCATAAATATTATTGCATATCAGTATTTAATGTCATTAAATGTATGCAAAAGGCATAAAAATCTAAGATTTATTCTTAGTACTATTACTTCTGTATAGATTGTTCTTTTCAAATGATTGTCTGTCTAATCCGCAGCATCCTGCAGTGTGGGACGGACAGCCTATGAGTAGATCTATTCATGGATGGAGGGAAAGGAGCAGTTTCTGTTTGATGGAGCACCTATAAGTAGAAGTCTGATTGAAGAAGGCGAGCAGTGTCTTCCGGGAGGACTTTTAGAGGAACAACCCCGCATTTTATGTATATATATATATGGGCGAAAATCCGGAATCGTATGGGAGATTATCGTATGGGATAGTATCGTTTGTATGGGAGAAAACCCAGAAAACTCCCACCAGGTAGTCAACTAACGAGGCAAGATGCCTCGCTGCTTCAAGATGTTCAGCATACATTCCAAAAGTTTCCAAACGTCTCTTCAGCATACATTCCAAACGTCTTTTTCGTTTTTTGAAATAGTGTCTACAACAAAGTTGGATTAACAAAAAGTGGATTGCTAAACAACAGCGAATTGAACAAACAAAGAACAAACAAATTGAACTAACAAAGCCTACAACAAAAGTGGATTGAACCTCAGGCATGACGCTCATTGCCGCTGAGCCACCAGTCAGGTTTTTTAATCGATATATACTATTTAAGTTAATAAATTAAATTAATCTTTTAAATATTCTTTCTTATATAATAAATCATAAGCATTTGATAATAATTATTCAAAAATTAATTGATCAATTTTCTGTAATGTACATATACCGCACTATATTGTATTTATGTTGTATAATCTGTTTTATTTGGATGTTAAAAAATTTAAGTAAATTGGAATTCAGCATTGATCTGTCTCAACTCATTATTAAACTAAAGTAAAATAAAAAAAAATAATAATTCGAAATTTTTCATATTAATTACAACTAATAAATATCTTTAATCACATCTTTAACACATATAATTTTTATTAACAAAACAAGCTAATTTTCTTACATTCTAAATACAAATACAAAATAAAATGAACACGTGTAAGTAATAAAATTTTAAATATTTTTTATATAACATAAGTATATTTCTAAAAGCTATATTAATATTTAATGAATGAATATGGAGTATGAAATATGAATTTAAACATATGTGAATTTATAATACATATGAATTTAAACATATAACTAAAAATATGAAATTCAGGAAATTAAATTCGCGCCAAGAAACTTTTAAAAATCATGCTATGCAGAAAAATTAAGAATCTTGATATTTCTATTAAAATATTTTCACATTAAAATAGTTTTAATGTAATAATTTTTACATATTTAAAAAAAAATTATATTTTCTGGAATTATTAATTCTATTTTCTATTTCAAGTAATATTTTGTTATTGCAAATTTTGATAATAATGTTTTCTATTAATTTATATAATAGAAAATTGTATAAATTAATGGAAATTATACAATTTTTAAGAAATTTGCAAAATGCAAATGCAAAAATTGAAAAAAAAAATTACACTTGTAAATTATACAACAATTAATTTAACAGCTGTTTTCAAACGAAATTGATGCCTACGAATTTTTTTTTTGAACACTATTTTTGCTTGCATAATATTATTCTCAATTTCAAAAAAAGCAAAATTTTGTATGAAAAAAAAAAAGAATATAGGTTCTTCACACTCTGATTTTCACCGTGTAAAAAAAAAAGGATCCATTCCTTTTTCAGTGCTTCACAGCTGGCGGAAACACTCACACAAGTGAGTGAAAAAGTTGATACTCGTTCTCCCTGTTACGATATTCAATTTCCGTTCCCATTCAAAATGCCGTCGTGCGATTGGTCAGACGCGCAGGTAAGCCATTCCCTTTGTGCAATCACCGGCGACAGCGTCATCCGGAAGGAGTCACGTGACTTTACGCAATATCCAGCTCATTACTTTTCGGTTTTTTCCCTTTCCTGTCCTACGAAATTGCTTGCAATGATTGGCTAACTATCGCCTTTGTTTGGCGAAATGTTACGTTTGTTTACATTATTTTTTTTAATGGAGTTTTTTTTTTATAAATTTTTTTTTTGTCATTCTCTTATTAACGATACTGTAATGCAAAAATATAATGAAACCTAATCTAAGCATAAATGGACCATTGTATTAAAATTAAAATTTATTTTTTTTATTTGCATTTATTCTCTATGCAAAATAATGATTTGAATTTTTTTCTCTATAATTCCACCTCACTCTATTTGGCGAAATGTTAAGTTTGTTTCCATAATTTTTTGAATGGAGTTGTTTATTTATTTAATATTTTGTCATTTTGTTATTAAGGGTACTGTATTGCAAAATATAACGAAACCTGAATCTAAGCATAAGTAGCAAATAGTATTAAAAATTAAAAGTACTTTTATTTATTATTTATTCTCAATGCAAAATAACTCTCACGAATTGAATTTTTTTCTCTATAAAACCCACCTCTCGTTCTCAATTGGTGGATACTTAAAAACTTCTGAGAAATTTATCAGAAAATATTTTTTCATGTTAGATATGCATTAGGTCCGCAATTAAAATGGTCAATTGGCTAGCGAGCTGGTCTTTAGTACCATAGACTTCAGGTTCAAGTCGTGGCCGTAGCATGGATATTTATTAATGGTTAGGAATACACGTTAAACTATAGGCCCCGGTTTAATTAGCCCAAAGTTTGCTCAACCGTAGAGCGACAAACTAAACCGCAAATATAAGCTTGTAGACATTATGCCAAATAAATTATAATTAAAAGTACTAAATTAAAAAAAGAAGTGCGAATAATTTTTTTGGACACAATTTTTGAGGTGAACCGCCAATGATTCCACGAATTTGTAACAGATTTAGTTTTCTGAGATGCATCACATTCCCACTATATTACCCAAGAGGGAAAAAAAGATGAGTGCCGTTATATATCTTTCTGAAGAATACAGGTACATATTTCGATTCAACGAGTAATAAAAAAAAAATTAAGAAATATCATAAAATAGATTTATGACATAGCGTTGTAAATTAGATTTGTGTAGTAACCAGTTTATTTGGCCAGTATGCTACAAAAAGAAATAAAAAAATCTTCCAAGATGCCATATCAAAAAAATTGTCAGATGATTTACTGCATAGGAATGAAATCTTTCCATTCGTAATTTACGATTGACCCTCAATGGTTATATTAGTTAACATTTCAATTGTTTTTGCATTGTTATACGTATTTTCCTATTAGACGAATTTCTGCCCGACTCTGGGCTTAGTGACAACGCTGGTGCACATTAGGGGGAAGTTCAGTCCACGGGCGGTTTTGTTGTTTTGGCACTGTTTCAAAAAACGAAGAGACTCGATGGCGTTTGTGATGTTCCGTGTCTTGCCTTGTGAGTCGGATTACCAGTGGGAATTTTCCGGGTTTTCTCCCGTACGATACGCAAATGCGGGGTAGTTCCCTCTAAAAGTCCTCCTGGAAGGCACTTCCCTCCATCTTCAGCGACACGGAGCCAAGTCAGACTTCTACCTACGGGTGCTCCATTACAACAGTAGTTTCTCCTTCCGTACTTCCATGTCCTTGGATTTGGTCTAGATGTTGCTGTCTACCTAATGGAATAAAAAAAAAGTTAAGCTTCTGTTTTTGCAAAATGAATAAATTTTATTTAATTAAAATTTTTTTTTTTTCACTTCAAAAAAATTTATTCCTCATGGAATTTTAGATTTTTCCGGAATTCTTCATTATTTTCAGATAATAGAATAATTCAATTCCATGATAATTCATCCTGATTAAGGTGAGAGACGTTAAGTTAAATGATTAGTACTCTGATTCTCAAAACTTTTAATGTTATTGCAATACGTGTGCAACAAAAACTGGCGACACTGAATTCTTTCGGTTATCTTGCGGTTAAGATATTTGAAAACAATAAACTAGTTTTAAATGAACTGCAAACCACAACTGCTTTCCGGCCGCCTCCTTTTATTCACATTATAATTTACCACCAACTTGTGAATGAGCGTAACAGGCCGTTAAAAAAAAAAAACAACAGTTTTTAAGGCGATAAATGTTTTAAGTTGAACCGTGTCATCCAACGTGAAACCTTCAATTTATTATAAGGCGGACATACTTTGTATTTACGAATTTTAGAAAAGGAGTAAATGAACTAGCATTTTAGTCTGATGTACATGAATCTACACAGTCCAGTCACATTAATGTGACCACCTGTCAAAAGCCAGAATAACCACCTTTGGCAGAGCGGACAGCTGGATACGTTTCTGCATTACGCCAACGATTGAAATGCTTTCCGATGCCCTAGGACATCCTTTATATACATTCCACTGCAATGTGCTGCCACCTGCCTTTTGTGGTTGGTTATTTCACGTTGACGTCGAAAGTAGGTGGTGGTCTCATTAATGTGACTGGACTGTGTATTTTGTAAGCATTTCTAGAGGTTTCTTTTCTTATCTTTTTTTTTTGGAGGGGGAGGGGGAGAGCAGAAGAACGCATTAAATATTAATTTTGATATTACTTGTTAAAAGTGTGTGTTATTTTTATTTTTTGAATAAAATTAAATAAAACATACAACAGGATATCACTATCCTTTAAAATTTAGATCACTGGCTTCCAAAGTGGGCGATACCGCCCTCTAAGGGGCAGTAACGTACAAAAACGACTATAGTAACCTCTAGTGCATTGGGGTGGGCATTTAATAAAAATAAGGAGGGGGAGGAGGGCTGTGAAAAACAAAAAAAAGGGAGAAGATAAGAAAATTTAGAAAAAGTTTTTCTTTTCTTATCCCACTAGTCGGATAGATAGCAACATTTCGGACTAAGTCCATGAATTAATGTGGTCGCATGGAAATGGAAGGAGGGAAGGGTGGAGCAGCTTCTGTTGTGATGAAGCAGCCGTAGATTGAAGTCTGACTTGATCCGTGTCGTTGAAAAAGAAGAACAGTGCCTACAGAGAGCACTTTCAAGGGGAATTTTCCGCATTTGCGTATTGTATGGGAAAAAAAACTGGAAACATCCACCAGGTAGTCCGACTCATGAGGTAAGATGCCGAAAATCACAAAAGTCATCTAGTCTCCTTGTTTCTCGAAACAGTGTCTACAACAAAACCGCCAGCAGATGGAACTTCAGCCCTAATGCTCACCAGCTGCCCGCATTATCACGAATCAACTAATTTAAAAAACATTTAGGACATATTTAACTTGTTGTATAATAAATGAATAGTTTAAAAAAAAAAAAAACACGCTTTTTAGAGTTAATCAAACTGAAAAGTAAAACATAAAAATAAGAATAAAATGATTGACGAGAAAATGAATGTCACTGTTCTAAAAGCGTGGGGTGCTCGATATCAATCGTTATAATTTTTCACTAGTTTCATTCCGAAATGCAGAGTTAGTTTAAAAATGTCATACAAAGCCCCCCACGCTTTTAGAACAGTGACATTCATTTTCTTTTCAATCATTTTATTCTTATGTTAAATTATTTTTTACTTTTAGTTTGATTAAAAGCGTGTTTTTAGTTTTTAAACTATTCATTTATTTTTACTTTTTAGTTTGATTAACTCTAAAGGCGTGATTTTTAGTTTTTTTAAACTATTTATTTATTTTTTACTTTTAGTTTGATTAACTCAAAAGCATGTTTTTAGTGTTTTTAAACTATAATATTTAAATGAGGTCCCGGTATGGAGGAGTGGAACTATAGTTCTTACAATAATGTAATTGTGAGTAAAACAAAGGCTATCGCTTAAAGTAGGGCAAAAATCGAGCCCAAAGAGTCAGTTACAAACAAACAAACAAACATACAGGTGAAACTAATATAAAAGCGTATTAAAAAGAATCAACTGTTTTCTTCTGAAAGATGCCTGTAAATGTTTCTTTGCAGCTTAAATAGTGTATATGAGGAGAAAAAGATCTCCAGGGGAAAAGTCAGTTACATACATGCATACATACATACAAACATACAAACATACAGGTGAAACTAATAAAAGCGTATTAAAAACTGCAAAAGCAAACACTTTATATTATGCATTGTGAGCTGTAATACAACATTTTTTTCATTGCATTTCCTTTATTATATTTAGTAGAACAAAAAAAAAAAAAAAAAAAAAAAAAAAAAAACCCTTTAAAAGCGAATCGCGTTGATTTAAGGATACAGCTGGCAAAAGATAGAGCCGATAATTAATTGATTTTTAGATCATCATCTTCCTTATTAACCTTATTAAGATAATTTTTAAAATTTTGTAATTTTTAAAATTTGTTCGTAATTTTTATTTTCATATTAAGCTTGCTTATATTTATTTTTCTATGCATAATGTGAATATTAAAAGGTGTTTACTTTAATAAATAATCTTATAATTTCAATCTTCAAAGTGTCTTATTTTCAACATTTGTATTTACTATGTTTTTTAGGCATAGTTTGATAAATAGATACCTAAAAAGAATACATTTTTCTTTTTTGCCTGTTGTAGAAAGAATGCAGATTTCCGCGTGGGGACGGAGGGGATTGATTCACACTGATCTGACAAAAGGAAAAGGCGGGTTACGACAAATAAAGTTTTGGCACCTCTACATTAGATCAATCCTTCCCTCTGTAATATTTTAGTATTTCTGACAATATCTGACACAATTGTACCGAAATACAATAGTCCCTTGCTATGTTCCGCATGTAGATATATATAAATATACTGAAAGTGTAATATAAAAATTTCCTGTAAAAAATTTTTTATTTTTTTTTCAAGAATTGAGCTACCATACAAAGAATGACGCATGCAAAAGCTAGTAATAAACTTTTATTAACTTCATGAAGAAAAACTAACCTATAATCACATTAAGATTTATTAAATTACTGGAATTAAACTGGAATTTTGATACCAATTTTTTACATTTTAAACAGCATATTTTACTTGAAAATCCTTAGACTGCATTTTTTATAATATCTACATCTCAGTCTGTTAGAGATGCTCCCCAGTTTTTTATTCAGAGCTTTTTAAATCATCTTCTGTTTCATCTACGCTTCTGTTAATTTTTAGAATATCTTCATATTATTCATTAACTGCCGTGCTTGCCCGACTCGTGATTCAGTGGTAATGTGCTCCGCTGGTGAGCATTAGGGCTGCAGATCAATCCGCTGGCGGCTTTGTCGTAGATACTGTTTCAAAAACGAGGATGCTCTATGGAGTTCGTGATCAGATGTCTTGCCTCGTTAATCAGATTACGTGGTGGGAGTTGTACTGGTTTTTTCTCCCATACATTACGTAATTTCTCCTAAAAGTCCGCTTCGTAGGCATTGCCCTCCTTCTCAGCCAAGTCAGATTTCTACCTGCGAGTGTTCTATCACAATAAAAGCTACCTAATTTCCTTCATTCATGAGTAAACTACTCATGGGTGCCTGTATCCCACGCTGCAGGACACTGAGAATTAGTCACAATAACAACATTTGTGTTATTTGCGTAATTTTATTATTAAACTTTTAAAAAAATGTTTACCAATTTCATCTTCTTTAATTAGATAGATAGCTATTTGGTTCAAAGTAAACAATGTCTTAGGTTGCAGAATAAAATTATATCAATCCATTTTTAAAATGAAAGATAATAATATTTATTACTATGCGAATACCTAAGAATATAAATGTTTATTTTAGATTTCACAAAGAAGTATTTAAATAAATCCTTATAATATATTTCTACAATATTTTCCTTAGCACTACCCTCAGAAACATTGCAGTTAAATTTTCATGTAATTAATATGTCTGTCTGTGAGGTACGATACTCTCTTTTCCCTGTATGACTCTGTATATACTTGTTATATATCTTATATATATATATATCTGCATATCTATATACATCTGCATATCTACATATATCTCTGTCTATGGTATCTACACTGAAGTGACAAAAAGTCATGGGATACCTCTTAATATCGTGTCGGCCCTCCTTTCGTCCGGCGAAGGTGCAGCAACTCGACGTGGCATGGACTCATCACCGCCGTTGGAAGTCTTCTGCAGGAAATATTGAGCCATGCTGTCTCGATAGACGTCCATAATTGTGAAAGCTTGTTGATGGTGCAGGATTTTTTGGGCACGAACAGAACTTCTCGATGATGTCCCATAAATGCTCGATGGGATTCATGTCGGGCGATCTAGTGGCCAGATCATTCGTTGGAATTGTCCAGAATGTTCTTCAAACCAATCGCGAACAGTTGTGGCCCGGTGACATGGCGCATTGTCATCCATAAAAATCCATCGTTGTTTGGGTACATGAAGTCCATGAATGGCTGCATGATCTCCAAGTAGCTGAACATAAGCATTTCCAGTCAATGTTCGGTCCAGTCGCACCAGAGGACCAAGTCCATGCCATGAAAAAACAGCCCACACCATTACGGAGCCACCACCAGCTTCGAACAGTGCCTTGCTGACAGTTTGGGTCCATGGCTTCGTGGGGTCTGCGCCACACTCGAACCCTACCATCAGCTCTTACCAACTGAAATCGTGACTCATCGGACCAGGCCACGGTTTCCATTCATCTAGGGACCAACCGATATGCTCACGTGCCCACGAGAGTCGCCGTTGCGATGTCGTTCTGGTCAGTAAAGGCACTCGAGTCTGTCTTCTGCTGGAATAGCCTAAGAAAGCCAAATTTTCTTTCCGCACAGTTCTAACAGACAAGTCCCCTTGTACGTCCCACATTGATTTCTGCGGTTATTTGACGCAGTGTTGCTTGTCTGTTAGAATTTACGACTCTTTTGCAGACGTCGCCGGTCATCGGTCGTTAAGTGCAGGCGGTCGACCACTGCGCTGTCCATGGTGGGATGTTATGCCTGAAATGTCATACTCTCGGCACACTCTTGACACAGTGGATCTGGGAATGTTGAATTTCCTAACGATTTCCGGAAATGGCATGACCATGCGTCTAGCTCCAACTAACATTCCGCGTTCAAAGTCTGTTAATTCCCGTCGTGCGGTCATCATCACGTCAAAACCTCTTACATGAATAACAACTTGAACAGAAATGAAAGCTCTGCGGAAAGCACTGCGCATTTATACCTGTTCTACGCGATGCTCATGCCATCTGAAAATTTGCATATTGCTATCCCATGACTTTTTTGTCACTTCAGTGTATTTGTATGAATTGCTTAGACAAAATGAAAAATTTAAACCAGCCCGTTTCTCAATTCTTGGATAGATCCACAGCTCTATTTGAAAGTGTTTTGGGATGATAGTAGAGTTTTTTTAGTATATACCTATTATGTACCCTTGGAAGAGAAGTCTTTAGATCGCGATCTCATGGCAGGAAGGGAGAGAAAGTACTCCCATCATAACTCTCTTCCTACCGGAAGTACTCGCTGACAATGCGGGCAAAATGAATAGCAGATTGCCATTCACTTGTTTTTAAAGGATTTCCTTCCGTTTTATCTGTAAACTACCTGCAGAAGGAATACATTACCTGTAGTAATTTCCTGATTAATTAACAACCGTAAAAATGACCAAAACAAGTTATTTCAAAACAAGAGATTTAATTCCAATATTTACAAATAGACAAATAATAGATTTTATTTTACAAATTATAAAATACAATTTGATTTATGAAATTATATTTGTTTCTACAAATTAAATTGTCAAAGGAAATTGCAATTTTATGCTTGAATTTTCTAATATTTTGACAGTGTTCAAAGCATTATTTTTTATTAAGAAAAAGTATTTCTTCAATACAAATATGTCCAATGGAAATAAGGCACAACTCAAAACTTATTAAATAATCTAGCCAGCGAAATTGGGGAGATGTTGTTGTGACTAATCCTCAGTGTCCATCAGCCCGGGGAGGACAACCCATGAGTAGCCTACTCATTCATGTTATGGAGAACCCGTAGGTTCAAGTCTGACTTGGTTGGTTGAAGAAAGAAGACAATGCCTTAAGGGAGGTCTTTTAGAGGGAACTACCCCCTGCATTTGCCTATCATATGGGAGAAAACCCGGAAATCTCTCACCAGGTAGTCTGACTAACGAGGTAAGACGCTGAACATCACAAACGCCATCGAGTCTCCTAGTTTTTAAAACAATGTCGATAACAATGCCATCAGCGAATTGAACCTCAGCCTTAATGTTTACCAGCAGCGCATGTTACCACTGATTCATGAGTCGGGCACTGTGGAGATGCAGGTGTAAAAGAATAGGTGAAGTCTTCTTACAGAGTGAAATTAAATAATCTTAAATAAATGGAAAATTAACAAATAATAATACATTTTTGTAAACATTAATTATAATTATATAGCACTTCAAAATTAATAATTTTATGTCGCTCGTTGGTGAAGAATTACAGATTTTAAATTTAGAAAAATACTTTTTTTTTATTTGTTTAATATAAAATCACACATTTAAATTAAATATTCCTTGTAGCTTTATGATTAATGTATCGGATGAAAATGATCTGATTGCATATCAGATACTACTTTGATGTAAATTATTCTTCCTTTAATTTTCCACTGAAATCATTATAAGAGGCAATATTGTCTTTATCTTTGGATCATTTGGATATTCGCTGAAAGGAGAAATTTATGAAGTTTATTATTTATGTACTGAACATGCATTTATTTGAAAATTAAATAATTTATTTTTAAAAATAAACTTTTACGTATATATTGATACATATATCATATTGTCTTTGTATACCGGACGCAGTGTCTTATTAACAATATGATTTACTCAACATTGATTTACTTCAAGTATATTATCTAGAATAAGACTTCTGTATCCGCTAAAATTATGTCTTCAAAAAAGCAATATTGTTGATAGAAATCCCGGCATAAAAAGACGAGGGAAAATATTTTTATCTGAGCTTATTTTTTTTTCTATCTGGATTGCGCACTCATATGTAACATTTTTGAGTCTCAAAAATGAAAAACATTGATTTAAAACCCGACGAATGAAGTCGAACAGAAAGCTCCTATATCTATACCGTACAAGCGCAGTAAATCTGAAGGCTGGAATGTTTTTCAATCGATCTTAAGTAAGAAAAAAAAAGTGGGTTTAAATTCTCAGATGCTATTCAAGTTCTTCCAAATGTGGTGGCTCCTGGGTAACGTTCAATCTGTTACGTATCTATCCTTTTAGTAGAGAAAGATCTCAAGTCAAGGTGTGCGAGATTTGAAAGTGTGCGATTTAAGAATTAAAAATATATATATATATATGATACTTCATTTTTTTTTTTAAAAATAATTTTTTAGAATTTTTAATATCGTAATTGCGTTTTCAATTGTACATGCATTAATTAAAAAATTTTCTAGTTATTTTAAAGTAATTAGAAATATGATTTTAAAAACAGAAAAAAAAAACAAACATTGCAAGAATTATGAAAAATCATTATGATGGAAACTTTTTGTAAATTGATGACAACCTGCTATAATAGAGGCATGCAAAAATAATTAATATAATCTCAAAATTATGTCAGGGCTCCTTTTCGCATTCCATAGCCTGAGGTCCCCAATGTGTCAGCAAGATGACCTTGATATCGAGAGTCATCATACTGCGAATATACTGTTATCCATATCACCTGAGTCGAAGCACAAAAAACGCGTCGAGCGCTTGTTTCTCCAGGTAAATCGCCAAACTTGGCATTAAAAGTGGCAACCCTGCGATTCAGAAACCATTTGATTCGCGAGCGCCAGAAAATCAAAAGTAAAGGTAAGATCTGCGTGCTTGGCAACGTGCTCCACCTATAGCGAAAATTTTCGGTTCCTTTTTTTTTCTCATCTGGTTCCGCTGGAGGGTCGGAGCGCTCGCTTAAGGGGCCCGTTTCTCGAAGAGGGCAGCATGTGAAAAAGATTCGTTTTATTTTTTTAAAAGGAAAACACCACTCTTAAAAAAAGACTGATTATTATCGCTATCATCATGTTCGACGGATGATTAGAACAAGTATTTTTCTAAGCCTAACTGTGTGAAAAAATCATCAGGTGTGTTGTTGTGGTTTTGGGGGCCCCGCCTTTTGTTTGTAGTGTGCGAAGTGCGCTGAAATCAAAATGATTTTTATGAGCGCGTGGTACTTGTGGCCGTTTTTGGTGGTACTAGTGGACCTTCAGAAGGCCGTTCTGTGCAGGACTACAGAATTTGGTGGTTATGTTTCTGGAAGAGTTGTTTTGGAATCGTTCGATTCGCCTTTTGAAATTCGAAAGATGTGATTGTTGAGAGCGGATCGAGTTTGATTATAAGACCCGGAGTGGAATTAAGATTTGCCCCTGGAATTGGAATAACAGTGATGAGAGATGGAATATTGGAAGCAAGGGTAAGAATTCTTTTTTAAATTCATTTTAAGTTATTACTGTTTAAAAATTGTGAAATCTTGTAGTGCAATTTTATTAAGGGATTTCAAACATTATTGGTTGAAAATTTTAAAAGTTCTCGCGCAATTTTTGTAGTGAAATGTATTGATAACTGTTCTGCACAAAAAAGTACCATTCTCAAGCATTTATTTTTAAATTATTGACATTTAAATGATTGCCAAAAAGAAAAGTATAATTTTGTCCAGGAATGGATAAAAATTACTGTCAAAATATTTCAATTACACTCTTGAATTTTCACTATAAAATTGTGCGAACTCAGGATAGTTATTTTAATTTATTTTTTAAATCAGTGATAGTTAACAAACTTTTTAAAAGTGTGTAATTTATAAATGGAATGAAAAATAACGTATGGAATATCTTTTTGGAGTGCATGCGAATTTTCTTTTCCTCTAAAATAATGTACAAATATTTTACGCTGAATTTAGTGAGAATGAGGCATTGAATAAATTCAATATTAATGTCATTATAGTGACTTAAGTATGCGATTAAATTTTATTATAAATTTGATTTAGTATTATTTTTATAATAACTATTAATTTTGAGTGTCTAAATTTCTAATGTTCTATAATTCTAGTGTTTGTTGTAATTTATTTAATAATTAACATTATAAGTGATATTTTAATTTTTATCTAGAAATACTATTAACTTACATGAAAATATTACATATCTTTAATCCACCCTAGAGTTAAAAAACAACAACTTTTATTACTTTGCATCTCTAAAACGTTGGATTCAGAATTCATTTTTAAACAGAACTTTATTAAAATTGTTTATTTAATTTATGTAAATAATTTCCGTGCTTGAAAAATGGCTTAGAAATGTTTGTTATTTTTTCATTTATTTGTAGTTTAACATGGAAAATGATTTAAATTTTCTTATTTAACATAAATATTGTGTTATTAACCTAAACACGCCATCTAACCTTATTTATCCTAAGCAGTTTAACATAAAAATGAAAATTTAAGTTTCTCTCCAAAACAATAGGATTTGTAAATAATCTTTAAAAAGTAATCATATAAATAAAAACTTTCTGTATAATTTTTTTTCATATGTTGATTTTAAACCTTTTCTTTTACTCTTGAAAGTTATCTATTCCTTATTATTTTTTTTTTTTTTTTTTTTGGTTTTTATAATTATATTCTAACTGTCAGTACATTTTAGAATATCTTGTATATTATATTTTATCGTGGTACTGAAAGCCATTATAGACTATTTTTATTGTGGTATTGTACGCATTCACAGGATTTTTTTTTATTTTGTGAATGTTAATTAATGATAATTTAAAGAATTTTTAAATCTAAAATTATTCTAAAATTTTAAAACGAAATTTCCTTTATTTCACTTCAAATCTCTCACATTTAAGGAAAAAAGGATTCTTAATTTTTATACTTTCGATAAAACGTATTCTATTTTGTTTATTAAAGTGAAAATGATTTAAAAATACATTTTGTATTTTATTAACAATAGCTGAAGGATCCATACTAAATATAAGTGTTGCAAAAATCATAAATATTACATAAAAATACAATTATTTAAATATATAAATAATGTAATTAATTAGACTTAAAACTGATTATCTTTTGAAGCCATTTGTTACGTCATCATATCTCGCATCTCTTATGTTCTTTCAAATATTGTGCAAATAATTCCTTTAACAACAAATAAAATGTCTATAACTGGTCAACGTAATTTGACTTTTGTTTACTGATTTTATAATTTTTATATATTGCGTGTATTTTATTTATGAGATTTTGTTCTGAGAGGTGAGAAAGTTTTGAAAATGGAACTCGAATTGAGTATTTAGTTCAAAGATTCGCTATGAATAAATTAGTTCGGAATGTGAACGCGTAAGCGAGTTGAATGAGATGAAAGTTCACGAGATCGGAAGAACGGGCAAACTTCAAACTAAAGTAAAATAATACGTATTTCATATTGTGGGATAAACAATCGAATTTGTTTATATATATATATTGCCCATATAAATATTTGATAATGCTTATGATTTATTGATAAAATTAAAAATGAATTTCAATTGTTTCATAATTTTAATTCAATATAAATAGAATGCTCATATTTATAAGGTGTAAATAAATTATATATAATGTGAGTTTTAGGTTCCTAAAATTTTTTTTGTTGTGCAAATTCGTAAATCAAATATTTATATGGGATTTATATACATAAATGAATTCGAATTACGAATTTCTAATTATATTCGAATTTGATTAATTCGAATACAAATTTAATATTAATATTTATTAATTAATATTAACAAATTTAATATTAATATTAATTAATTAATATTAAAAATTTAATATTAATAATAATTATTATAATTAATTCGAATACAAATTTGTATTCAAATTTCGAATTCAAGTTCGTAATAATTCAAATTCCGAATTCAAGTTCGAATTAATTCAAATTCGAATTAATTCAAATTTCGAATACGAATTCGAATATCAAATATTTATATGGGTATTACAGTATATCACACAATATGAAATACATATTATACTGTGAAAAAAAAATATTATAAAACAGTTACGTTCTAAAACTTGCACAACAAAAATAGTGTACATTTTTTAATGTTTTAATAATAATAAAAGTTTATTTATTAAAACAATGTATGATCCAAAACATTGTCTATTTATTTATTTACATAATCTGTTCTTCATTAAGGCTATTTATCACCATTAAATAGTCTGCTTGAGGGGGAAAAAATCTAAAATTATCTTTATATGTATTCCATTTCTTTAAAAAATAAATAACAGAATATTAAAAATTTAAAAATAAAGAGTTTGATGTTTGATATTATATTAATTTAATAAATATTTAAGAATTTTGGTTTTATTTTTTTTTGTAGTAATCAAATGCAAAATGGCTTTACAAAAAAGATTTTTATTTTTAAATTTTTTGATATCCCTGCCTAAATATAATCACAAATAAATGTTAATCCAAACATTAATGCATTATTTAGTATCAACCACATCAGTTTTAAAATGAAGCTTATTTAAAGCAATATATATATTACACAGATAAACAAAAATAAATATGGAGGTAGAAATTTTACAGCATAGCTAGCACCAATTAAAAGAACAGATAAAGGATCTAATCTGTATTGATATAGAAAAAAAAATTGATTAAAATGTTTTATCTTCTTTTATTATACTAAAGCTGGTTCATATTTTCAGTTTTAATCCTTAATCAAATTCCGAGAATCTTAAAAAATAATTACCAACCATGTTTTTAAAATAAAATTGATATGGATCACATGCCATCAAAATAATAATCAACCATAAAATAAAATTGATATGCGATCATATTAGAAAACATCTGTGCCCCGCCGTTTGTTCATCTCTGATCGTGAATTTGTATTTTTGAGAAACGAAATGGAATTTTTAAACGAGATGAAATGTTTTTAAATGTTGTTTTTTTTTTCTTTTCTCAAAAAGATGTTTAGAGATACAAATTAAATTCACATAAAAAAAAGAATACTAGGAGGATATGACTAACTGTTTAGAAAAGCAGTTAGCTCATTGGGCAATACTACAAGCAAGGCTTAACTGAAAGTTTCCGTATCTATATCTGTCAGAATGGGCATGATAAATCCGTAATCCTACAGTTGTCCCGTTAGATTCGATGAAGAGAAGGGGATAAAGTTGGAAGCCCTCCAAATCTTTTTTCCTGGAGATGTTCCATCAAAAATGGGGTGATAAAATGTGAATAGCAATGTACCCTGGGGAACGCTGAATTTGCTATATATCTGCCGTTTTAGTGGCGAATGACTTCGGTTAGCTTGATATTCGAATGTATTGAACCTTTAAAAATTATCCGACTTTTTAATAATAACACATGAAATTGTTTAGTCGTTTATATATATAGAAAAAAAAGAAAATGTTTAAGGCCTACATTTAATACTCCATAAACCAAATGAATCAGAAATTCAAATTCAAAAATTGTATACAGTATATGATCTAATACAATGTACACGTTCGGATGAAATATTTGGAAGAACACGGTGCTTAACTCTTAAATGCTTGGGAATTTTTCTTGTAGAAATATTTTTGGCACAGGGAGATTTCATTCAATATTAGACCATTATTAGAAGGAAATCGTATTATCGGAAATGGATTATATTAGAAATTGTCAGCAATTAAACACCCTTTCAACAACAGCTCTGAGAACAATACTTGTATTTTATAAGGCTGAATTGTGGAAAATTGAAATACAAACTCAAAATTCAGTGGTTTTTAACTGTTGTTTTTTTCATATAGATCTTGTAGGTATTTTCTTATTAGGATATAGATTGCTGGTATTTTTATTTGAAATAGCAGTTAACTTTTTGTAGTTAGTTAGACGTATTTAATGTAATTGAATTTTTATGAATACTGATACGTCTTTTTTATCTTGTGAATTTAATTTTTGTTTTAACATGTTTCTTCGCAAGGGATGTAATTATTTAATTTTAAAATGTATCAATAATATTTTTAACTAGTAGTCAGCCGTAACAAATAACAGTTTTAAATGCTAATAGAGTTTATTCATTTCCACAATTAATTATTAATCGTATAAAATGATTGATAATTTCATTAGTTTAAAATTATTTTAAATAATTATAAACGAACTATATATTATCAACGAAATTATTATGAACGAATAATAACGAAATTGTTATGAACGAATAATAAGCTATTATGAACGAATAATAACGAAATTATTATGAACGAATAATAACGAAATTATTATGAACGAATTATAACGAAATTATAATTTTGTTGTTTATATTAATCATTAATTATAATTTACAAATTGTGAGCACATTATGTAATGTTTGTTCAACTAATATAATTAAAAAAAATGATTTCTGAAATGCACATAAGAAAAGGAATTCAATTTTTGACATTTTTTTACATTGGTGCAATTTGATACGGATTTTTATACCTGATAACTAAAATTATTCAGATGAATTTTTCCCTAATACAATACATTATTAAAATTTTCCCTGGGAGTATAAATAAAAGTTGTAAAGATAAAGTATTTTAAAAACACTCTATCACAAGGAGAATTAGAGCGATGATTTAATTTCATCTCATTTCACAGAAAATTCATTAGTGTATAGATAAAATTATTGGGGTAAAACTGGTAATTGATTTTTGTTTAAAGTTATAGGCTCTGAATTAAATCAATCGTTTACTCTTTCCTGAATTGTTGCATCAATAAGGAAAAAAATTGATAAATTCAATTGCGTATCAAATTTAAAATAAAATGAAATCAATAGCTGGTTTTTCCTACAGATTTGGTGTTATTAACGATGTTGATTTTTAAAACTGGGATTCTGTCAATGACCGCCATTTGCATGAATCAGACAGACTGTCTCGTCAGAACTCGTGGGATTTATGTCGCAAACATGCTCATAAACGCGAAATGTAATTCGAAGAATTATTTCCCAATAGAGAACTCGCATTCTTAAACGGATCGTAATATCGTGGTTATTACTTTAGTCATTTATTTGTTGGACGAATAAATTAAATGTGGGATTTTGAAAAAAGTTACCTGCATTTCAGAAATGTATCTGTCGTATGAAACAAAATGTTGATAATCCAGAGACCACATTCTTAAAACCAGTCATAATGGTTTAAATCATTTATATATGGCAGGAATAAATTAAATATTAGATTTTAAAATAAATCAACTAGTCATTTAAATTATGTATTTCAGAAATGTTTTATTCATACAAATCAATATGACTCAAATTATGATATGCTAATCGTGTTTTCCGATTCCTAAACGAACCGAAATGTTTGTTTATTCAATTTGCTTAAAAAACTTGCATTATTACCAAAAATATATTATAAAATTTTAAAACAAGAATTTTTTAATATTAAAAAGTTATAGTTAAAAATATTTATGGTTTATATATTTTTAAAACAATTAGTTTCTTGAAGTTCTATTATTAATAAATAGCGCTCTGGCGCTCGATGCCCGGCTGTGTTCGAGTCCCGGAGGTGCCATGGATGTTTGCAGTGGTTCGGAATCCGCTTTAAATCGTAGGTCCTGGTCTAATATGGCTGTAAAAGCATTGGGGGTAGGGATGATAACCCTACCCGCCGCCTGATGGCCTATTGGCTAGCGCTCTGGCCTTTGATACCAGAGGCTTCAAGTTCGGTCCTGGGGGTGGCATGAATGTTTGTTCGTGCTTCGGAATCCACCTTAAACTGTAGGTCCCTGTCTAATTACCCTAAAGTGTGCACAAACCAAATTAGACAACCCTACCCTGCATAAAGAAAACATCTCCTGTCTCAAAATTTACCAGTAGGCAGACGGCCTTGGCCCACCATGGGCTGTAGTGCCTGGGAGTTAGTTAGCTATTATTAATACAATTACTCAATTAGAATTTATTCAAATTAATACTATTTAAATATTGCTATTTGAATCGGTATATCATAGGTATCAAATCTATATTTACTAGATAGTGTTAAATGGAACTTTTGTATTTCCAGTAAGAAATAATGTGAAAATTTATGAATTATTACTAGTAATATTCCAAAAGTTGAAATAAAAACACGTTTACACTCAATGAAATACGCTTAACATGATCTGATATGTTAAAGATACTATATGTTGACAGGAAATTATTTAGTAGAAGATAAAGAATTCAAAAATATGTTTCTTCATTAATTGAAAATATATTTCTCGCTACCGAGAAACACGCTTGTAGAACTTGGAAATAGGTAGATAAGCTTACAGCATAAAGCATTTTTTTGTTCGAATTTCTGATAAAAGTAAAGTGTACTCAGTACTTTTATCTAGAAATGCAATCGTAGTCATAGGAACCGTATCAGCACGGAAACTATTTTTTATTTACCTTGTCAAGTGTCAATGACAGAAAATATGCAGTCATGATATCCAGTCATCCTGATTTTGTAACGGTTTTTTATTAAGATTGTTCTAAATTAAGTATATTTCTTAGTTTAGGTTAAACCAGATTAACATTTTGCAAAAGTAATGTCCTATTAATTGAAAGTATTTAAAATTACCAATGCAGCCAAAAAAAGAAAAAAAAAAATAATGCGATTTCTATGTTATGATTTTATTTCTATGTTATAAGTAGCTTTGAAATATTTTTTTTATTGTACACATCCTGGTTTAAAATAACTGTCTACTGTTATAATCTGACACGACAGTTTTTCATTTTTTTCTGTTATTTATTAATTTTTTATGAATAAGTTACTTTATGCATTAGATTCTAACTTAAAAGCGTTTGTGGGAATTTGTTCGAATTTTTAATATACTTCTGTAATGTTTTCAAATAAAACATATTATTTTAAATTGTATTGCATGAACTTTATTCATTTGTTTCTTTTCAAACGAAAGTCTAACTAAAGTTATAATAATCAGTTAGAAATTTGTAATTTTTATGGAAAATATGAAATTAATAATATTTTAGCCAGTAAACTATACCTATCTACTTACCTATCTATCTATAACTATATATTGTATAATGGAATAATATTTATGTAGCGTATTTCTAGGTACAAATATATGAATAATAAAATAAATACAGAATTTTGTCATCTTCGATTAATTCTTATAATCTCCAATCAATTATAAATTGGTAATTTCTATGGAAGATGTGAAAATAATAGTATTTTAACAAACAAATTATATCTAACTATCTATCTACCTACCTACCTATCTCTCTATATACATCTCTCACTCTCTCTCATATATATATGAATACAGAATTTTTGTCATCTGCTATTAAAAGCCTCCCAAAAAAAAGAAAAAAATGCAACAACGTCTGTATTACATTGAAATAAAACAATATTTAACTTCATATTCAAACGTAATTACTTTTAATAGGAATAAATAATAAATCATGAACAATAATTATTATAGTTTTTAAGAAAAAAATATAAATCTACGAGAATAAAATTTCTACTCTTTAGTGTTTTTATAAAATGCTACAAGGTATTTCTTTTAACGAGTATAAATTTTTAAGTTTCTTAAAAAAAACAATTGGTTTTAAATTAAAAAAAAATATTTTGCTGTTTTAAAATATATTTTTATTTCCTCTTCATCAAACCTTTTTTACGAGTAGCAAAGTAATAAACATATCTCCGAGCGACTTGACTTTGTAAAGCATATAGAGCTTTCTCCTCATTATTTTGGAGCGTTCAATGTTTTCCAACGGACGTCTGTGGCCGTTGAAGATTCTTGATCTTCAAGGCCATTCATTGAAGGTCATTAGCTCAGGTAAGAAGGCCCGCAGCGTCTGTTGGTGACTTTATTTCCACAAAAGAAATAAAAGCAAGATTATTTTCTTTCTTGTGTTTATATAGCGCGAAAGCAAACGTGCTATGATGTTTGGATAGTTGGTAGGTAGTTTATTTTTTGTAAATACACAGAATGTGGCTTGGTTTTCTTTCAGGTCTTCAATAAATATCAACACCGTATTTTATTTGTAATATGCTTTATTAAAATGAAAAGTGCGATTTTAGAATTTCAAAGAAAAGCGCCAGATTTTAAATGCATTATCATAATTTAAACATTCGACGCAATGAGTATTTTGAAACTTCTTCCAAGCTGTTGTTGGTTGTTGTCAACAGTAGTATTAAAAACTAAAATAGAAAATATTTGGAAAAGAATTAAAAAACGGATAGAAACTAATAAAAACAGGAAGTGAAAACAATACCACTTCTCAAAAATGATGTAAATAAATAATGAATTTTGATTTGAAAAACAAACAAAATGATAGCAGTTTAAAATCAGTTTATTGTTATCTTTGACTTACGCCGATATTCCGCTCTGAAAATTGCTTCATAAATTGAGAATTTTTGAAAAAAATTTGGTGGACTTTAAACAATGTACCTTTATATATCGTGTTCCACGAAGTACAGCTAAATACATCTATAGTAAACTATATAAAGCTAACTATAACTATTTTTTAGCGTTTTCAATGTTGTCAACAGCAGCATTAAGAACTAAAATATAAAATATTTGGAAAAGGGATAGAAAACTAATAAAACAGGAAGTGAAAACAATACCACTTCTCAAAAAATTTATAAATAAATAATGAATTTTGATATGAAAAACAAACAAAAAGATAGCAGTTAAATATCATTATAGTTATCTTTGACTTACGCCAATATTTCACTCTGAAAATTATGTCGTAAATTGAGATTTTTTAAAAAATTTTGGTCTATTTTAAACAATGTATCTTTATATGCCATATCCCACTTGTATATAAAGGACAATCCAACATTAAGAATGGGTGAGCATTAACATACAGAATTTACAGGAATAAATCCACACATTTGCGTGTTGTATGGAAGAAAACTCACGTCTTCGTGCTCCCGCTGCGAGGCTCGTATGCAGGCTATCACATTCTTCACGAGTCTCCTCGTTTCTGAAAGAAATAACTATCATTAGGCTTGATTTCTGTTTTAATGTTTTTATTTTTTTTAAATCAGTTTTATAAATTATTATTATTCTGTATAACAATGATATAGAAATATACAAAATTAATAAATAAAAATTTCATAGTCTTCGGACAGCTTTTAAAAATTAAATTTTGATTACATCGATGCTACAGTTATTTTTACCCCTTATTTTTGAGTAGCTGAAAATCTCCGATTCAATTAGGAAAAGTCTTATTCTATGCTTTTACATCCCCTTACAGTTAGTTTTTTAAACATTCTGTAGTTCACACTTTTAATTATTCTTTTATCTTCTACTATTCTTTCATTCTGCAATCAAAGTTTGCAATCAGATAGTTTGCCATCCAAAGGGTCTATAAATTTCGTATCGTTAAGTGTAGTTTTAAGATCAAATTTTAGTTTTTTATTTGGTTTCAATACAGAGTATTTATTTAAAAATATGATTGTTGAACATTTAGATTTTTATCAGTTGCCATGTAGCAGATTCAGCATTACCAAGGATGCATCACGAGTGGCTTGCTGCTATGCATCAACAAATTAAAATGAATAGACTCAAAAGGGGCATTTAGTGGCAAAAGTAGGGGTACGCGTACATTTATCTCCTCACTTTCTCGATTCCAACGGAAGGATTTTCCATCGTACAGATTTAACATATTTTTTCATCACAGCTATGAAAGTTTTAGGTTCAGCAGTCTCGATTCAATGTCCTTCAGTTCAAAAATGCAACATTCTATTCAAGGAATCGTTCGGGGCTTTTTTTTATTAAAAAGAAAAATGATACATAGTATTTACAGTATACTGTAAAAATACGTACCAAAATTCTTTCCATTTTTTAATGATGCACTTTAGAATGCTTTTGAAATTCTTACTCATAGTAACTAACAACTTTTTCAGTGAGTTCAATAACTTCCAGCTGATTATATTTATCAAACCGCAATTATTTCTAAATGTACGTAAAAAAAATATTTTTTTACTTAAAAATTTCCTTCTTTGAATAATTTTCTATAAATAGAGCAGGTGAAAAAAAAAGATGTTCGTTCTCATCATTGATCCACATGAGAAAACCGTGCTCTTCGTTCAAGGCAAAATGACGGATAAAAAAACAAGTTTTATTTTGATTATGGCAACGCTAAGAAATAGCTAATAACTACGGAAGATTTAACATTTCGTTCTGCATGAACGATGTCTTCACTTCGCTTCTACAAGGGATTTGAAAGGAATTTTTCTTAATATTTCTTTTTTTCCTGTAGTTATTTCATTGTTGGCATCAAAAGTTGTCAGCGACAGATCAGGTTAGAGTTAAAGAAAAAAAAAAATATTGACAACTGGGTAGATTGAAAAATAAGGTTTAAAAAGATTTAGAAAAATTCTATCGAAAAATGTTTTGCATATTTCTTCAAAAAAGAAAAATGAAATACTGCTTTTTAAGAAGTAGTATAATTGAAATGCTTTATATAATAAAATTTTATGTAGGTACATGACTAAAATTCATAGATTTTGTTTTATAGATATAGTGCGATCTCTCTATAATACAATTATCTAGAAACAAATATCATACTCTTGTTGTATAAGATTAATTGATAAACGAGAAAAAAAATTGTGTATTGAGTTATTATAATAATACTATTAAACTAATATTGAATATTAAAGTTAATTGAATACGTATTGCAGATGAAGTATTATTGCATTATACACATTGCAGTTGAATTACTATTGCACTATACGTAATGCAGCTGAAGTATTATTTCATTATACGTATTGTAGCTGGAGTTCATTATTGTTTATTACTTTAAACTATAGTTATTTTTCTGAGCATCGGGGGGGGGTCTTGTTCCCCTTAGTCGATTGACGGTTGAAAAGGGTAGGCCATTGCCTTTCAGAAGAAAAAAAAAAAAAAAGGATCACTGCCCCGCATTTGTTCATGGGAAAAAAATACGATAAACTCACACTCCGATAGGCAGCATAACTACCGATACGAAACTCTTATAAATGTTGTCACCATCCGATCCCCTTTTTTCTGAAAACAGCGGCCACAAGGATGTCCCTGTTGGATTCGAACCCAGGCATTCCTGCACGCTGGCTGCGTTCCTTACCATTGGGCCATTCATCTCTAAAACTATATTTATTGTACAGTCTTTTAAGAATTTTCCCCCATTGTCTAATTTTTAATAGAATGCTATAGTAAATCATTTGAATTCAAAATACCATAAAATAATATATTCACAATACTAACTTATTAGAGCCCATTACTAAATTAGTATATGGATACATATATAATTTAACATTTAAATTTCAGGCAGTTATTGAAACAAACATAAAGTTTTCTTTTAAAAATCGTATTTATTAGTAAATACGCATAAGTAGCTAAAATATGTTTCTGCATGACCATTAAAGAATATAATTTTTTTTTTTATATATGAGAACTTTTTAATGCGGGGAAAGAGGAGGTACATTATTCTACCCACATTATAAATCCATTAGCCTTGAGTAGTAGCCCATAAACCCATTAACCGTTTTTTAGCCGCATATTTAATGTTATTTAGCAGCGTTATAGCGAGTCACTTAGAGAATGAAATCTCCGATAGTCGTGAAATTTTATAATGTGGTGAACATTTTTCACTTGAAGTAATTCATTTCATATTCAAAAAAATCTGCAAAATCTTTTTTACTTTCTAAAAAAAAAATCACCAAATCGATTTTGGTGATGAAATTTTGGTTGTAAAACAATAAGGGCCTTCCTAAACTGCACAAAAATCTTCTTCTAAATTCTAATTTCATTTAAATTTTACAACAAAATTTATCGAAGTAGACTATTTAACTATAGATGCGTATGATTGCTTCAATTACCGACTGACTAATAATACATCTGCTAGCATACAATTAGTAAGTTATATTATAACACTGCTTTCATAGTGAGTGATAGGTGTTTTGGCCGTAACTGAACCACTTTCTTTTTATTTTTTAAATTTAATTGTTGTTTTTAAAACATTGAAATAGATAGTTTTTAAATTTACTTTGAGAATGTCTGACAAAGTGTTTGGTAAGTAATTATTGTTAAATGCTTTACCTTGATGTAACTCTGCTTTATAAATTTTATATGTTTACTTCCTTACTTTATAAGTCACATCACTGTGGAACCGGTGGACGGCAAGAAACATTTATTACTAACATATATACAAAAGGTATAAAAGGTTGATTATCCCTGAATTAATGTAATCCTTTTCTTTAAAGCTAACTGACCATTATGCCGACGATAAAAATTATTTTGAGCATTTCATCATTACATATGTGAATATTGCGAAAATCATAAACAAGTTAAAAATGCCAGATATCAAAAGAAGGTTTTTTTTTTATCATTACAGACTTGAATAGATTCTCTTAACAAGTTTAAGAATTTAATTCAAATGCAGAACACTCAATTATTATCCAGTTTTATGCATTCCATCTTTTTGAAAAGACATATGTACATGTACAATTACAGCGCGGCTGTTTTGTGTTAACTTTTTTTTCATTATTTCTATGCTCAATATAAAGTGAAGTATAAGTGTAGTGGAGTTTTCTCTTTCTGTCAATAGAATAAGGCTTAAATGTTTTCATTAAATTGCAGTTGAACAGAATTGAATTTTTAAAAATTTATTATCTACCTTTTCTATTTTGTACAGTAACGGGCTTCATGGTACACTTATGCATACCGAGCCCTTCTGGGATAAAGAAGGGGCCGTACCGTCCGGGATCGTTTTTAAGGATAATTGTACCACATTTGTGTGTTGTACTGTGTGATTGCAGTGTGAGTGAGCACGGACAACCAAAGTGAAACTGGGTGTGGCCAGATTGAGATACTTGAGGCACAAGTTGGAGAACTCGCAGCTTTATTTTCACACACACATACAATTAGAGGCAATATTTAACACATTTAAAGACAGATAATTATAGATTCGAGGAAGGACTCCACTTCTAAGCCGGAAATCCGTAACACGGATATGAACTGGCTCCGCAAAATATGCTTCTTTCTGAATGAGAAACTGTAGGCCAACTAATGTGCCAGGATTCGCTAAATATAATTCCTCTCGGAATGAGAGACTATAATCTAAATATTTCTCAGCGAGAGCGCAGATTGCTGTGTACTTCCTCTCGGGCCAGAGTCTCGAGTCAGAGTTACAAAGCTAGGTAGCCTTAATATCGATGCGAGACGATTACACTCATCACAATCTCTATGAAATCTTCTGAAAGCAGTGACTGCAACACACGCTGCTACAGGTTGCGGCCCGGATCCTTCATGAATACTAGCTGCTGCTGAGTCAAGAATCTTTCTACGAGTTGCTTTTAAGTGAAATAACTGGATGCTTATGATTTCTAATGTGAAACTTAAAAAATAAGTATTAATTCAGTGATGTTGGTTGAATAAATGTAGAAGTTTCGGTTTGTGTGGAGAAGAAGACTGCTATATGTTAGAAGGTCCGAGAAGCAACTGAGAAATATCTGATGACATTCTTGAACTATCCATTAAATGATTGAGAAAGTTGAAACTTTGAAAAATCATTAAGAAGATATTTCACCTTCCATATTGATTTAATGTTATGAATATTAATTGTTCATATCGATAATCTATAGATATTGGGATAGATAATTACATCGATATTTAAAGTAAAGTTAGAAATCTGGAGCGTTAAAGACAAAAAAAAAAAAAAATCTGCTTTTTTTCGCTTTGCGACAAATGAATACTTCGTTTCAATTAATAGTTACTGGACCATGTAATTAAAGCAATTACCATGTAGTTGCTATAACTCCAGATTCATGTGATTACAGCACCGTGAATTTGATAGATCTAAAAGTTGTAATTAAATTTATAAACCAATGTAACAATCTATTTTTTATATTTACGATTTTCTTATAAGTATTGTTTCTTTTAAGAGCTTTACTTTATTTATTGATTTTATCATTTTGATGCTTCATGTACATTTCGCGCTCCAAATACAGCTAACTAGTGGAAATTTTTGCTACTTGTAATGATAACTAATGTTCAAATAATGTTTTTTTTTTTTTTTGTAAGTAGTGACATATATATTTTTAAAAGCATTGTTGTGAATCTTCAATAAGATCTGAGAAAGATTCTTGCTTTTTTTTTTTTTTTACTTTTTGAGCATGTCACCGTTCGTCGGTTTAGGATGTTGGAGTGTTTTTTTTTTGCTGATTGATTTTGTTGTGCTTAGGACATTACCATGCTAGCTTAACAGAAAATAATATACAAACAGGTTGAATCATATAATTGTGTATTTTTTCTGCAGATTTTCCTGCAAAAGAAAGGACTGTTTATTTCTTTGTTTTTAGTTTCAGTTCAGTAATCATGTGAATATGTTTAACCTAACTCAATCATGGCATTCCATCAAGAACAAGATAAACTTTGAAACGCATGAAGATTTTGTATGCCAACGTACAAGACATTCGTTCAGTTGTTGATTTTATAGAGATGTTTTATTATTTCTGGTGATATATATTTTTTAAATTTCAGATGTTGTAATTTTTAAATAGTTGGTTATATAAAAGGAAATAGAGCGATGAATTATTTTTTGTATTCGTTCAAAACTAATGAAATTGTGGTTTATAAGTATTTTTAAAATTTATTAAACTACTTTTCGCATCTTGCTGCTATTCCATCGTTTTTCAGAAGTGGAAAACCCTTACATATCCCTTACATATCCATTTAATAAACAGACTCATGACTTTCATTTTTTTCAATTCCTTCTATTAGCTCACACTCTCCCTATATATATCTTGTTCAAATTTTCAATCGTTCATAAAATACTTTTTATTCATCCACTCAAGTTCCAATAAATTTTTTTCGAACTTGTAGTGGATGAGACTGGATGTTAATACAGTTTTTTGAAATATTAATTACTTCATTAAATTTAATTAATTAATTTTAGGGCTTTTTTTAGATTTACGTTGCATGTATCTACTAATAGATGGCGCCAGATAAACTTAAAAATTGAATGAAAATTATTTATAAAGGACTTTCTGCAATATAGTGAAAAAAAAAGTAGGAATTGACTTACATTTTTTTTTATATTACTTGTTTTGAATATTTATTATCGTAATTTTTATCCATAAAATATATGTGTATTTTTTGGGGGAGAATTTGTCAACGATCTCCTAGGCCACTTTGAATGTTTGTTATTGGTTTATTTTTTTTTAAATTTCTTTCACGAGCTATTCTTATTGATTTATTTAAATCTATTTCTCGTGCATTTTTATTAAATTCCTTTCATGTGCTTTTTTATAAAATCGTTTGGAATTCTATATATTTTTTATTTAATCTTTTTTTTTTTTTTCCAATTTTGAACGATGACTGATGACCATAATTTAATGCCTGAATATGATTTATTGACATTTTTCTTACTTTTTAAGATTGCTGTTATTAAATTTTTCTGTTACTTATGCAATAAAATCAATTAGAATATATTTTTAAGCCCTATATAATCAAAACTGAATTTCATCATTTAATTAGCCAATTCATTATTTTATTAAAGCAGTTCTCATTTTTATATCCATTTTTTATCTATTTTTATTAGATTAATGCATTAAGTTTTCTAGGGTATGACACAATTAAGGTTTTTAAAAATTATTTAAAAAAAGTGTTAAAAATTTAGTTTAAAAAAAGTGTTAAAAAAGTATTAAAATTATTTGTTTTTTTTAATTTAAATTTCATTTTTATTTGCTTGCATGTTGCTCTTTTTGGACTAAATGTTGTTTGTTTTAACTACAGGATGTTAGTATTACATGAAATATATATATTAGGTCAGTGTGTTAGATGTGTTTCGTCTTTAAAATTTAAACTTTGTTGGTCAGGTAATTTAAAATATAAAAATAATTACCTGACCAACAAAGTTTAAAGTTTATGATTAAAATATCATAAACATTTCCTGCTTTCGTACATATGTATCCATAACCTGAATCCTTTAATTTGGCATAAATGTTTGTTTGTTTTTATAGCATATTTAGATATGATTCGAAATGAAAACTATGTACAAACAAATATCGATGACGTCCGATTTGCTAATTTGAAGAAACGTACGTAGCAAATGCTCAAGGTATTCAGTTTTTAATCCGCTGGAGATTTCAGTTGCTGTCACTTTCAAGACTAGAAGATTCGATGGCAGTTGTTTCCAACGCTTGTAAAATGCCTCATTTGTATAGGCATGCTGCATGGCAGTAATTTTCTGAACTTTTTTTCATATGACACACAAATGCGATGTAGTTTTCATTAAAAGTCCACTGGGAAGGCATGATCTCCCATAATCATCCATTGGTGGGCTGATCGTGGCATACATAAGTGGAACACGACTGATGTTCACAAAGAAAAGTGCTCATGAGGTCTCAGGTTCAAATCTGTTGTCAGCGTCAGTTACGGTTACTGCTTTCAGAAACGAAGAGATTTGATGGCGATTGTATGATTGACATTTGTCGCATTTATAAAGTCGCTCTAATGTGGGCCACTTACTTTCAGAAGTCTTCCGCAAGGCAATGTCCCTCCATCTTCGAATTAACCAAAAAGGTAAACGTACAAATTTCTTCTCAGAATAATATTTTTAAAGCTAATATATTCCGTTAAACATAATTGCAGATGGATCTTAGCATTGTAATCTTAGCTTTGTATTGTAATAAAATCACAAATAAAATTTTCATTGTTGGAGATTTTCATGAAATTTTCATTTTCATTGGTCCGTGGATTCGTAAGATCTCCAACAAAATGAGAAATAATACTTTTCTACTTGTGCCAATTAATTTTTTTAGAAATGTGGAGTCAAAGTAATAAGAGAAATTAGTGAGGGACATGTTGTTTGGATACAAGAAACTTGGTTGCACTGTCTCTAAAAATAGATTTCGTGCAGTGTCATTTGGACTTTTTCCTGAAATTGAGGCCAGGTTGGCGATGAGCACGGTCAGTGTTTTCACCGAGATATTGCAAAAATAGGGAAAATGTACCAGGAAAGATGATTCATTTCAAGGTTGGCAGACTAGTGCTGGGCAATTTTCAATCTTGATTCTGAGAAAATACATAAACGCAATTCAAGTGACCCAATAACAAAGAGTAAATAGCTACATGCGTTCTGTTAACACATCGTTTTATATATTAGAAATGCGAGCCAATTTCGAATTTTCATTGCCATATTCGGGTTCAGTTACCTAAAATTAGTAATCAATGGCTATTTTTATCTCAAAGGAAAGAAATTCATCGTAATTTGTTGTCCAGTGTGATGAATTTTTTTCCCGTCTAAATGCACGGATTCCCTAAATCAATACAATCTCTTGGTTGATAACTCATGCATTTGATAAATAAGGATAATGTCTTTTTCTCAAATATAACAACGAAAAAACTTGCTACAGATTATAGTTTTGAGTGAAAAAAAATTATTGATAAAAAATGGCTATTTCAATCGAATTTAGATTTTTTTTTGTTGTTTTAATGCTTTACTGATTTATGGCTTTTATTTTAAGTTACTTATAGAAAATATTCGATATTCTGAGAAAAAAATATCGCAATGACCTTCAAATGAGCGAAATATGTAAGTAATGATTTACGCAATTTCCGCGTAATGTTCGTGTTTTTCTGTATTGTGTGAAATCATTGGTCCAGTGCGCAATAACGTTCGAATCATCTGTGCATCAGAACGTGAAATTTCGAATGAGACTGTTTCCTTTTTTAATGTTGAAAATAACTTATTTTTGGAAAATTTACTGAGAATTTTTTTTTTTTTTTGAAGTTTCATTGACCAATTAATTCTTCAACCAAAATTTAACTATTTCCATTTTTTACTTTTTTCTCATCTGTGAAATTTGTAAATGTTATTAATTTGCAGGACTATGATATTGTTTATTGATAAATGTATAACAATTTTCTAAATATAATAATAATTTCTAAATATATATTTCTAAATTCTATATATTTCTATTTTCAATTCTATAATTTTCTAAATATATATTTCTAAATATTCTAAAATTTAAAAGAAACTCTTAATATGCATATTTAGCAATCAGCCACAGGTTTCTGGTACATGTACCGGCGGTGCCATGGATGTTTGTAGTGGTTCGGAATCCACTTTAAACTGTAGCTCTCAGTCTAATATGACTGTAGAGCGTTGGGTGTAGAACTGACATCCCTACCCCGTAAAAAGATTACCCCTCCTGTATGTATATACATATATATTATTCGAATTTTAAAATACTTGATTACTAAACATATAATGCTTTATAATAAAATATGTTTATATATAAATAGTATTAACGAAAGTGCCTGATGGCCGAGTGACTCGTGTTCTGGTTCTTGGTGCCACAGAGTTTGAATCCCGGAGGTGGCATGTATGTTTATAGTGGTTCGGAATCTTCTTTAAACAGTAGGTCCCGGTCTAACATGAATGTAGAGCATTGGACGTAGAACTGTCAACACTATCGCGTAAAATAACATCTCTTGTTTCGAAATCTGCCAGTAGGCAGACGACTTTGGCCCACCATGGGGCCGTGGCGTTAATGATGATGATATGAATATTAAATAAATATGGATAATATTTTTCTCGACGTTAAAATAATTTGATTAGATAAAAAACGTTAAAACAATGTTAACATCTTTGTTTGTAGAGAAAAAACCATTAAAAAAAAAAAAATACACCAGTTTTATAAGTTAAAAATAGTTATTTAAATTATGTTTATTTTAATTTCATCATTTATTATTAAATTCGCTTTTTTTTTTTCTATTTTAATGATTTATTATATTTTCTTCCTGTTTCTTTGTTACTTTGCTGCCTTCTTGACCGCTTTTTAGCTTATGCGCGAATAAACCAGCCTTGAATAATTGGCAGCATATCGTTTCCATAGCGACCATATTGTAAACTCTCCATCGTTCGTTGCCTCTCAAGGTGCTTTCAGAGATTATTCCCAACTCGTTCTTCCAGAATCTCGCATTATTCATTTTGAATCCGTTTCCTTGTTTATTTGTGTGCACAGTAATTCAATGGCAGCCATGTTTTCGTCAACTTTAACTTTAATTCGTTGTGCAGTCTATAAACGGAGAGAAAAAGAAAAATCCAGTTTCTAGTGTAGCATGTGGTTTTCATTCATGGTAGTTGAAATAAATATTTATTTAATGCCACATCCAAATTATAACGTTTTTGTAGTTAATGATTCAATATTTTTTTTTAAATCACAGAAATTAATCTTTTTTATTAGTTAAATGTTTGTAGTTTATTAACTTGATATATTTTTTTTAAAGTTTGCTCTTGTATTTTCGTTAATCTGTTTATAAAATTCTGTAAAATTCTTAGATAAAAAAAGAAGGAATATTTCAATTAAATCCATAATTTTCATGTTTTGTAATTTCTCAAATTTTGATTAAATTCAGATTAAATTTATGACTATTGATATCGATATTATATTCAGATAAAACAACTCATATTAGAAAATAAAAAATTTCTTTAATTTGTGTATTTTTAACTAACAATATATTAACAAATTTTTTTATAGTGTTTTAAACTATACTTTATTTAAGATACTAATTCAAAGTTTCTTGAAACATCAAATTAGTAGTTCTTCATAATTCTGATTAATGAAATTAGGCCACTTTTATTTTATTGTTTAAAAAACTCGTTTCTAGAATTAATACAATAATTTAATTATTGTATTAATAGGAAGTACTGTAGGAAATATAATAAGTTCAGAATCAAACATTAAAAATTTCATCAATTTCTAAAAAAGATTCAAATCCATCATAAAACAGACATTCATGTTATATAAAATGTCAATCAATAATGATATGGAAGTACAATACTCGTTTTTGTAAACGAAAGTATGCTTACACCATATTACACGTAATTAAATTATTAATTTCTGTTTCCATCATAATATTTAAGGGAACGTGGTGTAGTACTGTCACAAATTTGTGCAAAATAATAATAATAATAATAATAATAATAACCCGACTGCAAATAGCGAGTCACAGTAGTTGAAGAATACTGCTCTCAAAAATAAAGTTTAGGATTAATTCATTGAAAAGTCAGGTTCAGGGGCAGTAAGTCAGGTTCTTTTTAATGATTTTCGCGTTTTTTATATTCGTATTATACTCATTGTGTGTGTAATGAGAATGTTTATTTTAATTAAAAATTTTATGATTTCAAGATTAAGATGTCTTATTTGCTATGTTTTAAGATATATAGATGAAAACACAAGCACACATTTTTGCTATGTCTTCCTTTCTGTTCACTTAAAGAAGATCGGTTTCCAGGCGGTGTGGTAGCATACATAAGTTAGGTTAACACTGATCTAATGGACCTGATGGCCGAGTGACTAGGGCTCTGGCGCTTTGTGCCACAAATTTCGGATTCGAGTCCTGGCGGTGCCATGGGTATTTGTAGTGTTCGCAATCCACTTTAAACGTAGGTCCCAGTCTAACATGACTGTAGGGGGCTGGATTGGCAAACATCTCCTGTCTCGAAATCTGTCAGTAGGCAGATGGCCTTGGTCCACCATGGGACTATTGCGCCCATGAAGAAGAAGAAGGTGAACACTGATCTAACCCATAATTTAATCTTTGGAAACACATATTCTCTAAGGATTAAACCGTAATTAGACTATTACCAAAATTGCCCGCTAATTTTCAATAGAAAATGTGCTGATGTACAGAAAAGAGGCACATTAGAAAATAATTTACGTACATAATGTGTTAATTCTCCTCTATTTCATTCATTTAACATAATTTTCTTTTCTATCCTTTAATGGTTTTCGAGTAAAACCAAAGTTGCATATGAACTGTGGCCCAGACACACGAGATCTTTAGCAAACTGTTACGAAATGTGTATCAACACGCATGATCTTAGCGATGAATGGCTTGGATGTCATTCCCCGTTAAACCCGCACGCCTTGTCATTAAAAAAAAATAAACCGATTGTTCTGGATTAAACAGGTCTCGACTACTTAGGACCTGAAAGGCACGTCTGCCAAAAGATTTCCATCTCTGATGCACTTTCCAGAAATGCTTTCATTAAAAGAAGTGCAAATCGCCTCTGCTACTTGTCAGGTCGCGTGTGACGAACAAATTAAGATGCGTTTTTTTTCTCTTTTCCTTCTGGTGCTATTGTTTCTCAGCTGTTTTTTTTACCTTTCACTTGATAGACGGGGCTGTCTTTCGGTTGTAGGGCTTCGGTATCGCGTGATCCAGGATAAATTCCGTGGCCAGTCGGGTATGACTTGACAATGTTTCCTCGGTGACCGGAAGACCCTGATACATGTTACGCATTTCCGTTCGGGAAGACAAGTGAGGCAGCCATAGGGCGTCGCTCGTTTCGGAATCTGTTCGATGCTCAATGCCAACTGGTAAGATAGTCATCTGGCATTAAAAGGTGAAAAGCCCGAGGCCATGACCGACATCCTTTTATTTTTCAGAAAAACAGTCCTTTTTTTTGCGGTAATGCATTGCTGTCGTGTATCTATTTACATCTTCGTTTAATATTCGCGTTTTAAAAGGAACCTTCATTATATTTCAAAAACTTTTAAGTTCTTTGAATATTCTGTAAAAGTGGCTTTTTATTTTAAATATTTTTTGTTAGGTATCATAGATCATCATTATGATATTATTATCACGGTAACAGTCTATGTCATTAGCATCACATCACAACGACACAAAACAAAATGTTTGTTTTTATTTAAATAAAATTCTTTCTGAATTTAATCTGAACTTAAAATTTTTAAATATTGTTCACAAAATATTTACAACAGAAAGCATTGCATAAATGGAATTCCGTGAATTATTTCTCCACTAGAATATGGAAATGAAAAATATCTGGTTATATACAACTGTTAAAAAAAAGTGTTTTTCTTTACTATCGTAGGCAATAATCATAATTATTGTATTACATAATTTTTGCATTTAAAAATCGATGCTTAAAATTCATTTACTAAATAAACTAATATAATATTTTTAATTTACTTGCGTGATTTTGAAAATATTTAATAAAATATTTCCAAAACCTGGCAAATATTTGAAATGTTTAATAAAAAAATTAATGAAATCAACTATCTTAAATTGTATTCATATGTATGTATATGAATATTTAAGGTCACTTAATTTTATCACTTTTTGACTTTTTTTGTCACTTTAATTTTATCATTAAATTTTTATCCTAGTTTTCGTTTTAATAAAACAGTTTTAATTTATTCTCATGTCGTGAATTACTTGAACCCTTGAATTGTGAGCGCGTTCGATTTAATTTTATTACAGGTTTTCTGTAAATCTAAAGAAATTCAAACTATTCTTTTTTTCTATGCCAAATATCTTTCTTTGTGTTCTGATATGAGAGTGTTTTTTTGTGTTTGTGTGTTTTTATATGAGATTTAAAAAAAAAATCAATGAAACACTTTCTTAAATATTGAACTCAAAAATAACATTCAAATTTTAAAAATATATGCTTATATATGTTGCTATGTTATATTTTCACAGCTACTTTTAGAAAAATTCTTGCACCAAAAATTAATAATTCTAGGTCTTGCTGTTTTTCACACTAGGTCACATGTACACATAATATTTTTCTTTTTAAATATAGATTTTCAAATGATATCTTTGCTTATGATTTTGAAAAGAAGCATTAATGAAAATCAAAAGAGAAATTTATTGTTGTGTTAACTGTCAATTTGTATGCAGAAATTTATTTGTTAATATTAAAAAAAAAAATTGTATAAAAATTGTATAAAATATATTAAAAAATGTTTTTTCATTTTAAATATATTTAATCTACTGTATTTATTTATTTTTAAATATTCTATCAAATTTAAGAACATGCTCAAATTTTGTATTTAACTGTTCTTTCAGTAAGTTTATTATGTTAATTTACTTTAAATTGTCTGGTGTAATATTTTTTGGCGCATTATTTTTACGTATTTCTGATTCTACAAACAACAAATGGTGTTTTTCTTTTCGTAGAAAAAATATACCATGCAATAATTTTGTATTTATTTCAGTTAGTTTTTAAAACTTTAATAACATTTTTATTCTTGATATTGAATTGAAAATTACCATACTGTTAATGCTATTATATCTGCAAAATATTTTGACACGAATACCACAATGCTGGGAAAACCATGTTTTCTTAAGGCTGAAACATACACTGTTTAGCATAACAATTAAATTTAGTTGTTTAACAACACCTTTCTTTTAGTCTTCTCTAAACGTCATACTATTATTTTCAGAAAAATATGTATAAAATACATTCTCGCAATTTCTTTTTCTTTGTAAGCTATAAGAAAAAGGGAAAACATTCTTCCGGTTGTGTGTATGTATGTTTTAGATTGAAGAGAACAATACGAGTATAAATCATGTAAGAAAAAAAGCATTGTATTTTCTAGCAGTTTTTTTTTTCTATTCTATCTCAAAAATTATCTTATGATTCACCTGTGGTGGGTAGTCATATACTTTTTACGAATCATGTTTTGGAATGATATGAGTCATTGAAGTATTTCAAGATGAACTGTTTCATAATTCAGTGTGGATTTATAATTGAAATCTTGATTATGTTTAAATTAGGAAAAATTATAATTCATTTTATTTTAAATATATTGTAAATTTTGCTCGATTATGAACAGGGTAATTGAATGATTTATGGAATTTGCACAGGCTTTGGGTTTGAGTCTCTGTGGTGACATGAATGTTTGTAATAGCTTGGAATTCACTTTAAACAGTAGGTCCCGGCCTAATGTGACTGTAGAGGATTGGGTGTAGAACTGACAACCCTACCCCGTAAAAAAAAAAAAAACATTCCCTGTCTCGAAATTTGCCAGTAGGCAGACGGCGTTGGCTCTCTATGGGCTTTTGCGCCGGAAAAAAGAAGAATTAAAAAAAAAAAAAGTTGTGGATCTTTATTTTTTAATGACATTTTTTAATTAACTTTTTTTTATCATTCTATTATTTTAATTTCTGTATCTATCCTTAGGTTATGTTATTTTTATGTATGTGTAGCAGATAACGAAGCATTTAAAGAAATGTAGTTTATGTTATTTACCTACTTAAGAAATTAAATTTAAACTAGCCAAATTGGTTGGAAAAACATTAGATAAATTGAAAATGCACTGATATATTACACTCATGTCCATAAATTAAGGATAATGAAGTTCAGGCAAAGAAAGAGACAGAAGCAAAACAAATTTGACTTATTTGTAAAGTCTATTTATTAAACAAAAGGTAAAGAGCAAAAAAGATGCTATATGTTTGACATAATTAATAAAAATTGCGATATTTACTCCTGGAGCAAATTTCATAAAAGAACCTATTTACAAAAAACAGTATAACATGGTTAGTATGATGGTTAATATGGAGTATGTCTCCCGGACGATGCAATACAGGCCTTACAACGCCTAGGCATGCTGAGTATCAAATTATCAATCTGATCTTGAGGAATATTACACCACTCACCAAGCAATGCCCTCCGAAGTTCCGGTTGACAGGTGGGAGGGGGTTGACGGGCTGCAATTCGTCGCCCAAGCATATCCCACACATGCTCTATTGGATTCAAGTCCGGTGAGTATGCTGGCCAATCCATACGGGTGATATCCTCCAATTGAAGGCATTCGTCTACAATGTTTGCACGGTGAGGACGGCCGTTGTCATCCATAAACAGAAATTCAGCACCCATGGCGCTCGAAACAAACGTACATGTTGTTCCAGAATGACATCCCGATAGATGTGGACTGTCATCGTTACACTCTGAACATGCAGGTCAGTTCTAGAACCAAGAATAATTCCTCCCCAAACGAGCCATCCTGCACCACCGTAACGGTGTCGTTCAATGGTGTTCTCTTGGTGGTAACGGGTACCTGGCGCTCTCCATATGAAAGTCCAGCGAGAATCAGACTGCAAACTAAACCTGGACTCGTCGGAAAACATCACACAAGACCACTGTTGTGGTGTCCACAATGCATGCTCTCTACTCCAGGTTAATCGCAGGCGACAGTGAGTTGCGGTAAGTGGAACACATCTGACAGGCCTACGAGCATATAGACCAATGTGCCCTAAGGGTCTGTACACGGTCTGCCTTGAAACTGTCGTACCGGTGGCTGAAGAGAGCTGACGAGACAGGTCTGATGCTGCACTCCGTCTGTTTCTTTTGGCAGTAACTGCTAAATACCGGTCCTCATTCGGCGTTGTAACTCGGGGGCGACCTGTGCTGTAACATCTACTCACATTACCATCATCTCGGAATCGTTGGCAAAGCCTGAAGATGACACTCTGGGCGATTCCAAGTTCCTCGGATATTTCCAGCTGGGTACGTCCACATTCCAGTCGTCCGATAATTCTACCGCGTAAAAAATCATCCAAATGCTTCCTTTGTTCCATAACTATGCGGTTATTGCACTGAAAGTCTTTTAAAGCGCTTGTGAACAATTTTTACTTCGTTGCCACCATTCCTTATATACCCCTCTCTTACACTCTCGTCATTGTGGCGTACTATCCGCCCATCTGGTGGTTTCCTGTAATTTGCATATTCTTCTTCAAGATGTGTGATAATTCTACAGGTGAAATTTTTATTTTAGAGTTCAATTTCTGTGTGATTCTGAATTATCCCTAATTTATGGACATGAGTGTATTTATTATCACAATATTATTAATAATAATATTAATTATAATTAATAATTACATTATTATTAATACAATATTTTCAGGAGACGCGTTTATTTTTTAGTTAAAATTGCTTTAAAGAAAAAACTAAAAATTAAAATATATTATATCTACTATTTATAACAAAATCTAATAATAATAAAAGTAAATGAAACTGATTGAATACGTGATGCTGTCTCTAAAACAATATTTTTATCTGTGTAATCATATCATTCTGTCATGCATAGCATTTCAATGTAAATTTTGCAACATTATATTGTGCAATTTCCTATCCATTCTTATTACTTAAATAAAATGCATAAAATTATTGTCAAATAACGAATCTTCATATCGTAGAATCGTATCTCTTCTCGTATCGTATCGTATCTCTCATATCGTATTCTCTTTTTAGAAATAAAATTTAATTTTTAAAAGTATATTTGTTCCCACAGTTTGAACCATTTCATATTTCATCCTTATGGTAAAATAAAATTTGATTGAAAATAATGGTTAAATTAAAATCAACTGCGACATTCTTTTTAAAAATGAAGAAAAGGACTTAATTTGAATTAATTCTAGTTAATGAGTTTAAATCATTTAATTTTCTCTAAAATTCCTTTTTTTAAGTTTCTACGTATTTTTATTTTAATGAAACATTTTTTTAAATTTAGTTTTTTAAAAAAGGTATTGTTTTATTTGACAAAATTGGAATGATAAATTATATTTTTTATCTCCCTTCTATTACAACTCCATCCATAAAAATCTTTGTTAATCCATTTGCAATTGAATTTATTAAAGATAATTTTCCAAAAAACACTATTCGGCACTACACTCTACTAAACATTATTCTACTACTATTCGGCAAAGCATCGGGAGAAATAAAAGTACTAGAAATGGAGGACGAGGCATTACAAATCTCTTTCCTGACTGAGTTTTGCAAATTGCTGCCAGAAACAAAGCATTATAGCTTAAAGTAAGCAGTTTAACGACTATTTTCAATTTTTGGAACAACATACTCTTGGGAATGTTTATACTTATGAATGTATATACTTATTATGAATGTTTATATGACCTATCAAGTTAAAATATAGCGCACAATTAACTAGTCAACATCTTAAAGAATTGCTACCAGAATCCTTGAGAAATTGCACACCAATTAGAATTGTAGAAAATTACAATTTAACATGAGTTAATTATTATATATATCGACTGATTTTATAATTATTAAGTGTTTTACTTTTTGTTACTTTTTTTCAATTGTTTTTATATTATAAAATATATTTTTTAAATCCATATTGAATATCTTATTTTTAATGGCTAAGCAAATATTTTTACTATTGTATCTAATTTTATTAAAAAATATGACACCCAAAAATATGGAATTTATAATAAGACTCCTGTTCACCTAACCTCTGCCCACCCCTGGCATATTTTGTTTCCATTAAGTATCGAAATTTATAGAAATTCTCAAACAAAAAGAAATTTTGAATTCACAAAATACGGATAATTTTTATGCATGAATATAAACTTAAAACATTTTGCAATCCGTTGCATTTTTGGAATTATACAGCAAGTGTTTCTACAGTGAGACAATGCTTTCAGAAGTTTAAATCAGGATATGTGATTTCAGAAATGAACCTCGTGAAATCGTCATTTGCAATGATGTTCTAAAACCAAAAGTTAAAGCTAACTCCACAATAAATTTTAGAGAACTTGCTGCTGATGTTGCTTGCTGTTGACTAAGCATAGCAACAGTTTCAAGACATCTTGCAACGTTCGGAAATGTTGAAAAATTTGACAAATTGGTTCCATATGAATTGATAGATAAACGGAAATTTAAACGCTTGCAGATTTGCATATCATTGAGTAATCAGCAAAGATTTTTGTTCTTTTTGACCGTATCGTTACTTGCGGTGAAAAATGGATACTGCATGATAATCATAAACGCTCAGCAAAAATGGTTGGATTCTGATGAAAAGCCTAAATATGGACCCAAAACAAGCTTACATCCAAAGTAAATAATCGTGACAGTTTAAAGGAATCAAAAGAGAGTTATCTGGTACGACGTTCTAGGAATAAGCCAAACAACTTATGCACAATGTCACAAGTCAACAAATTGGTATCGTGGATCAGAAAGTTTTGAGCCAGCATTGGTGAAGCAAAAAGACGTTATTCTCGTCTGTAATAACGCAGGAGCTGACGTTTCACAAGTCACATTCCAAAAACTGAACGAGTTGAAGTTTGACGTTCTGCCTCATACACCCTGATCACCAGACGTCTCCAAAATTGTTTTTAAAAATAAGCGCTTTGTCAATCACGAAACTGTCAATACAGCCTTTACTAAATTTATTGGCTCTAAATCAAAAGTATTCTTTGAAATTGGCATAAAAATGCTTTGTAGTCGATGGCAGAAGTACATTGCGGCAGGTAGAGCATGTTTTGATTAAACGTGTCCAAACAACTTGTGTTGGGACCTTTTAAATTTTTGTATTCAAAAGTTCTTTTCACGTGCAACAAATTTAATATTAAATGAAGTCATTCATTATTTATAAGAAACTACATGGAATTACTTATTTCTTTTCTTTAAGTTAAACTAATCAAAAATATTAATATTTCCATAAAGATTTCATAAAAAAAAAGTAATAGTGTCTGTTTGAGTCGATACTGAATTGTTGAAACAACATTTTGCAAAATAATTTTTTTTTTTATCCAAATGCTTTGTTTCTATGCTATAATATAGCCTCTCCTATAGGCTATAGAACAGATTGATAAATTTTTTAAATTAAAGAATGAGTTTATTAATATTATATGAGTTTATTAATATGTTATCAATATTATTAATTTTATTATAAGAATGAGTTTATTATTATTGAAAGAGACGCATTAGAATTCTAACAAAGGGTATTTGATTCGAAACTCGATGGTGAACCAAACGATAATGAACCAAAAGCTTCCATTTCTATGTTAGAGACGGGTATAATAGATCTGTAGGCCGGAATGACCAGCGATTGTAAAGGATGCGAAAATTCAAAATTCCCTCTTTGGAGGAGTTCATTTGAAATTGTGGTGGCATAAGTCAGTGGATTATAGCAGATTCTTCTGAATATATTACATTCCTGACGTTTTAGTAGTGAATGACCTCTGGTCAAAGTGCTTGGCATTCGAAGACACCAATTTTATTTGAAATGTATGAAACAATTTTTCGGTTATGATATATTATCACGACTTCAGGATCACTTGCTTTGGACTACCAGGAAATTTGTACTTATTTTTTTTCACTCACGAATTGTATTTGCATTTATCTGTAATAGTTTGTGGTTTATGTTTTTTTTATATTCATATATAAATCCTTTTGTGAACAATTTAGATTATGCTGTTATTTAATTCGATGTTTTTAATTATTGGAGAGATGTAAATATTTTAGACTTGTTTCAGTAGTAATAAGACAAGTTTTATAATGCTTTTAATCAATTTAATTTTTTGTATAGTATTTTATAATTTAGATAAATTTATCAAGATTGAATTCTATGTACAACAAACAGCTAATATATAAATCTTATTGTTAATTTGTGTGTTAAATTAAATCTTTATGATAATTACATTAATTTTAATAAAATAATAGTCTTACAATAATGTTTTCAAATAATAACTTAGTTAACAGAATTAACATACTTGCATTTTTTCCATGCAGAGACGAAGAGATTAGCTATTGATAAATGTAATATCTATTAAATATCATCTTCTATCATAAAATATGGAATTAATGCAAACTATTTTTTTTTATCATCTCAATAGGCTCAGATTACATTTTCAACAATTTTCTGTTCTAGATAGATATTCTATTTTATTTTTATTGTGTGAGACAAAAATTATGATTTCTGAAAACGATTTCTTGTTATCCTTTTTTTTATGTTAACATATTATGTCATTAATTGACTAAATCTGGTAACTATTGATTAAAGAATATATTTTATTTTTGTGTTTCGATTCTAAGTTAATCGACTATTCCATAATATTCTAAGTACTTCCAGATGTTAATTAGTCATCTTGATGTCGATTAAGTAAGCTATTAAGCTAGTTACGTTATCTGATTTATCATTAAAAAAATTAGACATCTTTAAGGTTAAATTATGATTTCTGAAAATGATTTCTTATAATCCTTTTTTTTTTTTTGCTTATTATATAATTGACTGAATCTGGCAACTACTGATTAAGAAATATTCTGTGAGTTCCGGTTCTAAGTTAATCGACTGTTCTATAATATTCTAAGTACTTCCAGATGGTAATTAGTTATTTTGATATTTATTAAATAAGTTATTAAGTTAGTTACGTATTTAATTTATCATTAAAAAAAATTAGCAATTTTTTTTTTTTTTTAAATTTTGAGAATGCAGTGTAAGATTAATACCCTATTTCTTATAAACAGTTATTTGATTTTTGTACCAATTTATTATCTGAAATTAATCTTACTTTTGATAATAATCCTTGTTGCGAAATATACTCTTTTCACTTCTATTCATTATCTCGATAAAAATAAAATTAAGAATAAACTAAAAGTTCCCTTCAAATTCCAGTTTCAATTTTTAATAATGATTTCTAAGGGGCCTGGTGGCTCACGGGTACCACAGTTTTCGGATTTGAGTCTCGGGTTTGCCATGGATATTTTTTGTGGTTCGGAATCAACTTTAAACCGTACGTCCCGGTCTAATATGATCATAGAATAGAGATACTCGGTAGTAGTGTTACTCGCGGTGGGGGTAGTTTCATCGCGTCCGTCTTCAAGCTACACGTACCCCTGGGTAGTGCTACCCCCTGTGTTCTGGTGCAGCCCTTGCTTATGGCATAAAGATTTACTGTCTCTGTATTGCTAGCTGCATTAGAACAACAACAATAACATAATGATTTCTAAACAAATCAAATGCAAAACTTTTCCTTCGAACTGTGTTGCTATTTTTTTTATTAACCATTCCTAAAATAGAAGAATTAAAAATCGTTATCTTTTCTATCCCCATAGCGAACGTGAACAGAGGGCCTTTTAAAATGAGGCAGCAGCCTAGGCAATTTATAATCATACGAGTTCAATCTCCAGCCCTCCTACGCAAGAACCGATGATAATCAGCAGCAGACATGTGGGAGAACAATGAAATTGCTCGGAATTGTGGTGAATAATTTCAAGGTCGTGATGAAGAAAGGGATTGTTGAATAGGAGTTCCACCTTTTGGAAATTAGGACCGGAACCTTGAACCTGAGGACCAAGAAAAGGGACCGTTTAAAATATCACGTTCCTTCTTAAGAGAACCAGATTCATTTCCAACTACGCTACTGGTATTGTAATAGATAAAACCGTAATTCGTGAGGCCTGTTGTTCGAAGAAAATCAGACCGTGGTTCCATGACCGGAGGAATAAACACACGAGATTGGTTATTGTTTACGTGATTAGACGTGGCTTGTGTAGGTTGTGATTATCTCAGTGGTAGGAAGATCTCTAAATTTTGTCTAATGTCATTTTGAAACTTAGTTTTTTTTAAATAGCATTCAACAAAAGACGCGCGTTAGAGATGGTATTATACATAAAAAAATTGTTGCTGTTATTTAAAGGTGAAAGAAGGTTGTAGTTTATTTATTACTTGTGGCTGAAAGAAACAGAATAGAAAACATTTAATTCGGAATTTTTATTTCTAAAGAAATATTTTTTCTATCACACACACAAAAGTTATTTATTTTTTTACAGATTTATTATTTTATCTTTTTGAAAAAAAAATGATTTAGAATAAGTTATAAATGAAGGGTACATTCTCCAATGCCCGTCTAGTGGCTCAGTGGCAACGTGCGCCGCTGGTGAGCAATATGGCGGAGTTTCAATTCACTGGTGGCTTTGTTGCTCTTATTTATCTAAAAAAATCTTTTTTAAATTCTAATTACATTAAAAATATTTTCTAAAATTTTTATTACCTAAAAGTTATTTTTTGAAATTCTAATTAATTAAAAATATCTAAAAATAACGAAGTGGATGGAAATTTAATTTTAGTATTACATATATATATATTTCCTGACTTTTTCCGTATTCTTATTTAATTAATTAAATTTTGTTTGTGTTCAATGATAAAAAGAAAAATTCTACACAAATAAGAAATCAAGAGGGCCAAGAAATCACATGCTTGTTTATTTATCATATTTGTTTATTTTATTAATTTCAATGCTCTTATTGTAGATTAACACGGAGATCCTGGCCGCGTAGCGGCCACTAGCTCCTTCACTGTAAAATGTTGAAACATAGCGGTGGTCTCATGCCCTTTGAGTTAATAAGAAAAATAGACAATTAAATGCCCTTTTTTAAAAAAGATTTATTTATTTAATAAAAATTAAGAAATGAAAAATAACAAAAATTTCAAAAGTGTAGATGTTGATGAAATCAGTTGCATGTAAAAAAAAAAAAATAATAATAATAACAGAAGCGAACTTTTTTTCACCTCGGCAGTTGTAAGGAATTAATTTAAAATATTTAGAACAGTGCGAGGTCTTTTGCTATGTTTGGAAAGAAATATCATAATCGTAATTTTGCAGGAAGAAATATCATAATCGTAATTTTTTGTAGGATATTTAAAACGAGGTTGTTGATGTTTTCGCATGTCATTATAGAATTGAGTAGAAATTTTGTGAATAAATTGTCTTAAACTTGGAATCGAGAGAGCTTGTCTAATATTGTTATTACGAAAGTACCAGTTAATTTCAACACTGATTTCATTACTTGTTAAACTATTTACTAATTTTTTGTTTGGCAATTACAGTTAGAATTAGTAAATTTTATGTGCGCCCCGATATTTTTTTCTTCTGGTGAAACCAGCGACAGACTTTTTCTTCAAAAAAAAATCTAAGGACACTAAAATATTTTACGTTTCTTTTATAGAGGAAGAAGGATTTACGGAAGAAAAACTTTATTTCGTAGTTTTTTTATAAAGTATATTTTAGAGTATCTTTTATAAAGTCTCCAATAAAATGCAATATATTATGTATTTGAACCTTTTCAGAGACTATGGCTTAGATGGCTCTATATGCTACTTTTACAAAATAATAAAAAAAATAAGTAATCTAACATATCTAACGATAAATTTGTCAGATTGATCGAAAAATGGTAACTAAAATTGTAATGATACCATATACAAAACGCTTGCAAGGACAAGAAAATTCGTATTCTTTGCTTTCAACAACATAAGAGAGAGCAATACTTTATATGTTATTTTTGCTTCCATCAAATTGCCATCAGAAACTGAATTTCACCATAACGTTGTAGCATAAGTTGCAGACGAAAAAAAGATATTTCAGATATCAAAAGGACAAGTCTTTTTTTTTTTTTCGGATAAGTTTTACCTTTTTGTTGTTACTGTATCATTATATTTTTTTGAAATACACAAAAAATGATATCTCTAATTTAAAAGATTAACTATTTTCAATTCTATATATGTGGCCAAATTCTTATAAGAAGAGAAAATAGGATTTTTTATAAAGTCTCCATTAAAATGTAATATATTATGGCTTTGAACTGGTCAGAGACGATGGCTTTATATGCTATAATACAAAATTCATCTATCAGTTTGATCTAAAAAAAAATGGTAAATAAAATTGTATTGATCTCATATACAAAACACTTGCTTTAATAACAAAAATCGTGTTCTTCGCTTTCAACAATATGAGAGACAGCAATACTTTTAGATGCTATTTTTACATCGATCAGATTACCATCAGGTATTGAATTTCACTCCTCTTATATTATAAATTCTTTTTGCATACTTGTAAAAAAAAAAGTTTGATACCAGTCTATCTTCTTTTAATTTCTTCAGTTTCAATACAAAAACTGTTAAATGTTTTTAAATTCGTTTACTTTTTATCGTTGTGGCATAAGTTGTAGAAGACAAAATATATATTTTAAAGATCCAAAGGACAAGTCTTGTTTTCTTCTGATAACTTCGTACCTTATGTTACTATATTATTATATATTTTGAGCATGAAAACTTTTTTGAAATACAGAAAATCAGATATCTACGCAAAGATGTTATTTTTTTGTTTATTAGATGTTTAATATTTAGATAAAAATTCTGAATTTCTTACATGCTCTCTCTCTGAAAATGCATTACCTCCTTTGTTTTAATCGAGATCCAAATCTGAAAAAGAATACTTACTATTACCAAACTTCTAACACAAGAAAAGTCAAAAATAACTGATGATCCTTACTTATCGTTAAATATTTTTTTTTGGCTATCGATTCTTATCAAAATTTGAACTTGTTTTGTATTTTCAGATGAACGATAATTTTGTCGTGACGTAAAAAATGCTTAAAACCATTATTAATCTGTGAAATAATCTCAAAATAGATTATGATTCACTATCGTATTAACTATATTTTGAGAATTGCGTTTTTTAGAATACATATTTTAAAAAGCTTTATTTTTATTTTCTTCAATAAATAACACTTTATATTCTTAATCTTAATTTTGTTTAAAACTATTCAGTTGTTTTTGAACATTAATGTTTCTTAGTTTGTTCATTAAAAAATCTTTTTTAAAACAAAATTGAGGATAATATATAAATATGGCCCGCGAGAGTTCTGATGGGTTTTGTTTGTCGCTTTACGGTCATTTTGTGCATATTTTAGGCTAATTAGACCGGGATTTACAGTTTAAAGTGGATTCCGAACCACTCACAAACATCCATACCACCGCTAGGATTCGAACCTGAAGCCTGTAGTACCAACGGCCAGATTGACCATTAGGTCGCAGGAGAGTTTTGATGGGAGTTGAATCGTCGTTGCTTTGTTGTAAAAAGTTAGGGATTCGATCTAAAATGGTTGATTGATATGTATTGATTGATTTTTATGTATTGATCGATTGATATTGATTGATATGTATAAATCGATCGATATTAATTGATATGTATTGATTAATTGATATTGATTGGTATGCATTGCTTGATATATATTGATTGGTATATATTGATTGGTATATATTGATTGATTGATATTGATTAGTATACATGTATGTATGATTGATTGACATCCGATTAGCACCATATGTGTTGTCCATGTTGACCTCACGTATCCTTCTTGAAGCACACGTGAGTTCTTTCGTACCCTTTCTCACCTGTAATTGTAATGTATCAGCTCTTTTGATGCACCCAGGATTAAGATTAATCTGCTGCAAATCTGTCGTATAAATGGAAGTTGACCATATATTAAGTACTTTTCTTTCTTTTAAAAAAAAGAGATAACTTTTTTACGGATGCTTTCATTAAATGGGCAAAACCGTTGAAAGTAAACGGATGATTGACTATCAGCGAGTGATTTTTCCTTTTTGTATGACTTTTTATCTACGAAAATGTATATTATTGTATTTGTAATGATTTTTGTGTTATTTTAGCATTAGATTAGTAGAATAACACAAAAACCTAATTTTACTAAAAAGTATATGAAATTTCTTTTCATTATAAATTTTCCTTTTATTGCAGCAATCTAGTCAAACGTGGATATATGTATGTATGTTTTTACTACATAGGATGTTCGCCTAATGCTTTCGTGGCTCATGTTCAACCACTTGACTCAGAAGTGTGTTGTGGTCTGACGATTTTTCGTAATTAGCAATAATTTAATGTTTCGGTCTGATTAATGTTCTGTAGCTAGTTTAGGAAAAACCTTACGTGATCATAATATCCACTTTGTTTGATTTACGCCGATGTTGATTTCTGTGTGATAAAAACTTGCCAAAGTTATGGTCAATGAGACACTGAAGATTGGTTCATTGCCATTAGGTTTCTGAATGGTTTCATGTTTTGTCGCAGAAGGCTTGAAGTCATTGAAATTTTAATTAACTTTCAACAATTTTATGAGTTTTGAAGGCATAAAAAGACTTCCTTTTTTGCTACATTAATTTTCGGCGCGTGAACACCAACTAAATACTCTTTCTTCATCAGTGCAACAGCCCCATGGTGGACCAAGGCCGTCTCTGCTAATGGCAGATTTCGAGACTGGAGATGTTTTCTTTTTACGGAGTAGGGTGTCAACTTAGACCAGGTATTTTTTTAATTAGAGTCATATTAGACCGGGACCTAATGTTTAAGGTGGATTCCAAACAATTACAAATACATTGACACCGTCGGGGACTCGAACGCAAAACTTGTTACACCGAGATACAGAGCTGTAGTCACTGGGCCATCAATCCCGTAACTACTCTTTACAATTTATTTATCATGGAAGCATAATTTATTATTATGCCTAATACAATGTTCTACAAATTTTTTTTTATTCTTCCTAAAAATATTTTGTTTATATGGCTGTAGAATTCAGCTGCATAGATTATACGAATTTACAAATTATAAATTATTACAGTGAAATGCTGAATATAAATTATTAATTATTAATTGGAGATTTTTTGAGGGGATCAGCGATGATTGTAATTTTTATTTCTTTTAATTCGAATTGTAATGGAAGATTTTATAATTTTATAGTACCTTGATAGCAGATTTTAATGACTTTATAGAATGAAAGTAATGTCTATAACTCCTTGTGTTAAAATTCTAATCATGGCCGAGTGGGAGGTGATATTGCAATTTTGAAGTAATAGTTATAAGTTTGATTTTCATTTTCGTTTAACTTAGGTTATTTTACATGGACAATTCATGAGTACTTTGTTAACAACCTCGATGTTGTAAAGACTGGCTGCGTCTTTTATGTTAGTCCCATTTTAAAATTTTATATGTATCTTAAACAGACTACGTAATATATTTTTTTTTTTTGCACCATATTAAGTCACAATTATTATTTCTCATTATATATATATATATATATATGTTTTTCCAAAAAAATCAAATTTGATATTCAAAATTTAAAAAACATAATTACGCAATGAAGTTTAAATATTAAAGGCAATGTTTGTAACTTATTTAGTCCACAACACCTTATAGAACGAAATACACTATAGAATATTGATAAAATGTTTTACAAATTTTTAGATAATTTTTGTTTAAATGTTTTATATTTTTTTTAAATTATTTACGATTGTTATTATTCATAAAAAATTAAAAATATACGTGTAATAATATAATACGGTAAAATAGAATGTTACAAATATGTTTAATGAGGTCTATAGAAAAATAAAAATTAAATAGAAATAACGAAATTTTATACAAAATAAATGTTCAATTCATGTCAAACAAAAAGCAAAAGCATTACACGTTTATAAATCATATGTTATCATTCGATTATTTGAACACTGGTAGTAAGAGATTTAACAACTCTTTTTTTTTTTCTTTTCACTCTCTCTGTGTGTTTCTTTTTTTTTCAAAATCTTTTTAGAAATCATCGCTTCATGCAAATGCACTGACCGAGACTTAGCCGTCTGACCCTGATGTCGCTCCACCGATTTCTTCTGCTTAAAAGAAGTTCTCACCAACTGACGTTTTCATTTTTAAGATGATAAGCGCGTATTTTTATCTTTCCCACTTCCGCATTTTACTGTTGTTTCTGAAAAATGATCAGCGTGAATAAAAAAAAATGACTTTTTTTCCTCCTGTTTCAGTACAGGCTGGCAAGACTTCGAGGGGTCAAGCAGAAATGTGATGCGAGGGTAAAAGTTACCGCATCCTTGCTTTTCGTAAGTGTCTTTTGCGGGTTTGTTTGCGTAACGCGAAACGCAACCCCTCATTGAGATAATTCGGTGTGAGCCAACGGGTTATTTAATTTTCCCTCAGCCATTTGTTATCGACAAAAGGTAAACAACGGATGCGATGTAGCCAGCGGAACGCCCTGAAACGATACGCAAGCTCGTGTACAAAAGCAGATTGCTTAAAACTGAGAACCGAACAGTTCATTATGTTTGGGAACGATGTCCTATTACAAAAGAAATACAATTCCTGGAAGCGTTGTCAAAATAAGTTATGTTGTAATTTTAACTAAATAAGTAAAAATTTCATCAAAAGCAGTTGCGGTAGAATTGCATGTATACTATTATTGTGTCGAACTTGACTCATTTATTTTCATTGGACTTTTCAGAAAGTGAAAACATAATTCATTCTCAAAGCGAATTTTCGTTTCAAACTTTTTAACAAAGAACACAAACAAAATGGGTAAGAAGTAACCCAAACAATCTTCCAAATCGAAGTGATAAAACTCTTTCATTGATCGAAAGCATAAACTAAATTCTTACGACTAAAATTGTGGCTCTTCACAGCGGAGATTTATGCAAAGCATTATAGTAGTTTTGATAGCGACTTTTATAGTGTTTTATACCATTAAAAAAACGGAAAACGTTCCCAAAATATCTCTTGCTTTTAGTAGTTGTCGTGTGCTGAACTCCTCAACATTTATAGAAGCCTCTCTAAATTAGTTGTCAGTGGTTTGATGGCCAATTGACTAGCGCTCTGGCCTTTGGTACCATGGGCTTCAGGTCTGACGGTGGCATGGATGTTTGTGAATGGTTCGGTTCCACGTTAAACTGCAGGTTTCATCTTATTAGCATAAAATAAGCAAAAATGACAGTAAACCGACAAACCAAACTAAATTCCTTTTTTTTATTATGGAGATGTTTTTAGGCTTTCTCTCAATATTATTTACTTATTTATATGTAAATATTTATGCAAACGTAAACTATGCTGAGCAAAAACAGTATCGTCAGGATATTCTTCATCAAATTTTAATAAATTTTTGTTAATAATCTTCTTCTTCATTGGCAACAGCTCCATGATGGGCCAAGGCCGTTACTGGCAATTTCGAGACAAGAGCTGTTATCATTTGACGGGAAGGGGTTGTCAGTCCTACACTCAATGCTCTACAGTCATGATTAGACTGGGGCCTACGGTTTAAAGTAGATTTCGAATCACTATAAACTTCCATAGCACCGCCGGGATTTGAACCTTGTGGTACCTAGCGCCAGAGCTCTGAGTCACTCGGCCATCAGACCCTTTCGTTAATACTACTCATATATATAAACATATTTTGTTATAAACATTATAATTTTGTAATCATGTATTTTAAAATTCGAATAATATGTATATAGATATATATCGAATAGCGGTTTGTTATTATTTTATTTCTTAGTATTGTAAAATTTAAAAGACGTTTGAGTTAAATGTAAAAAGTATTTTTATTTAATAATATAATTTGAAATCGTATTTGATTTTCTGTTTATCATTCCACAACACGACTTGTTTTTCATTTGTTTCTACGGTATCTAACATACTTACTTTTCTTAAACAATAGTCGAAATCTATAATCAGAAGCACAGAACCGTAAAAGGAATGAAGGATGTTTTATTACGCATTAAATTTTGAAACTAAATACATTTTTTTTGTATTTCCTTGATTAGTTATTTGTATTTCTTTAATTATTTGATTTTCTTTTTTAAAGTTGTTTAGAAAATCAATTTTGAACGTGTGGAATTTCAGTTATTTACACTTCTAGCGTAGAAATGTTTTGTGGAAATGGAAATAACTAATTTTATTAAAAATGAACAAAATTTTGTAAAATAAAATAACAAAATACTGATACCAAAAAAATTCAGTTAATTTATTAATTTTGCAATTAATTGAAAGATATTTTTTATTCAATAACATGTAGCATTAAAATAACCCAGTTACAAAAGATATGGGCTCTAAAATTTTTTTACTTCAATTTTAATGTGAAAAAAATATATATAACAGCTTAAGTTCCAACTATTTTTCTTTCACACATGCACGAAAGCTAATTTTTTTAATGCATTTATGTACGTAAAAACCTCATTTGTCTCAAAAATTACTCCCATTTCGCGCCTCTTTCAAATCTCGCCTTTTAAGTTAAGGTCATGTCATACCTTGGCACTGGCGGATCGAGTTTTTTTTTATAATTTCATCACATTTTTTTCGAAACTTCAGTACTGTAAAAACCTGTCTAATAAATATACTAAACATAAAATTCAAACTAAATTATTGTCTAAGATTTATGTTTCATTCGGAATCTTTTCTTTTGTATGGTGTCTTAAGTCTTTATTTTTATATTAAGAACTTTTTCCTTAAAAAGTATTAGTGATAAGAATTTAAAACGGCGTTGTTGTATATGTAATATAAAAATAATTAATAATTAATGTAAATACATGTATAAATTTATAACTTACAATTTTTTCAATTACAATTTATAACTTATTATATTACAATTTATACTTTATATTACTTACCAATTTATAGCTTACAATATTGGATATCGAAAATACAAATTATTTCGTGGGTTTATTTTTAAAGCTTTGTAATTAAAATACTTAAATTCGCTTATCAAGATTAATAAAAAATAATTATAGAAGAAAGAAGAGTGTAAAAAATAGTTATATAAAAATATTTTTAATCTAATAATTACACTCTATATGTTATATAACCGGGCCTGAGTGGGCGCTCTGGCGCTCGGTACTACAGATTTCGGGTTCGATTCCCGGCCGTGCCATGGATGTTTGTAGTGTTTTAGAATCCACTTTAAAACCGTAGGTCCCGGTTTAATATGAGCGTTGCGGGGGCATTGCTACTCCGCGTCCGTGGCTTATCTTCAAGTTACACGTGACCCCTGTAATGCAAAGTGAGTCAAGTCCCAGCATGGCCACGTA